>JADFUC010001218.1:0-190711 GCA_019722365.1 Lithospermum erythrorhizon | reverse complement strand
ACCACCCTGACGAACTCGTGATTCAAAATTTTTCTCCGCCTAACTGGCATGGATTTGATCCAGTTCGACTCGCTCACCTTTTAAACGTGCAAACTATTACATAATTCGTCTATGTCCATACTAAAGGAACTCTACTTATAAGTCCCAGGTGCTTCTATACTGATTGGTGTAGTAGATGGGAAAACTAACTTGACTAATTAATAGCTATTGTTAACCAATAATCGGCAATTCGGCACTCTATATGAGCGAGAAAAGGACATTATGAGGATAGGCGATGGTGTTCCTTGCTTGAAGAAGAGATTGTATATCATCATTCCCATTAGTATTATTATTGTTGTCCTTTTGTTATTGGGGCATAAGTTGATAACATAAGCAACGAAGTACTCTTTCCAATGGTTATCTTGAGAATATTTTTAGAAAAAACCTATATTCTAATTAGTGTTACAAACATATAAATACGTTAATATTTACCTTCTTCCTTCGTCCTATCAATGCACAAGCATCAAACTTTCCTATAAATTAGGCCAATTAAATTGTATTTGTAGCCTTAGGAACATATCAACAATAAGCAATTTCAAAATGGCGAAGATCACTGCTCTTGCAACTCTTTTTTGCTGTTGTAACATCGTGAGTTTTTTAATTTCGGATCGCTATCTCAATTCATATAAACATTACTCATATATAGTGACATCTCATGGCAAGTGATCTCGAGTGCCATACATTTCGCTTTCACACTTTTATTACTCACGCACGTATAATAAGAAACTTAAACAATTTTAATGAGTTACTGGGTAATTTTAATTTATTTTAAATCATTATTTTTAGTGATGATAACACTGTTTGGTACATTTACAATCTAATTTAAATATTTTGATATACATATTTGATGATATTTGAAGCATTATTACGCATGTTTTACTATTACAAGATTCCTAAACTATATGTTTGTGATGGTGGTGTTGATGTTGTTGCTTGTGTGTTCCAATTGTATTTGGAGTTGGTGGTTTTTGTGTGCATCATGGCACAAGCTAAGCTATAAAAAATATGTGTTTTCATACTGATTGTATAGAAGACGGAAAAAACATATGACCTCTAGTTATTGTTCAAGAATTACAATACCGTAGTAGATTTGGGACGCTACAAATGCATTTGTAAGAAAGGTAATTACAAGGATAATTTAGTAATTTCCTATAATAATTAAATTAAAAAACAAAACAAACCCAATTCTCCAAAAGAAGCCTTACGCCCACAAAGACCACGAAAGAAAATCCCCTCCGCCGAAGCCGACGCCCCCACCCTAAAATTCAGATCTCCCAAAGCGCCAGCTAATTTCGCCACCCCCCTCAAATTCTTTCCTAAAAATAACATCCACACCCAACCTAATTATATCCGCAAGAACTAATAGAATTCAAAAACATTGAAAACCCCTACAAAACCCAAAAACACTAACCTACAAATTTGGAAAGGAAAACAAACCAAGCACTCAAGAATTTACAAAGGAGAAATTAATGGCGTAGACAACAACTAAAGAAGGTTTTTTTTAAAATTAAATGACCTCGTTTTTCTCAGAAACTTTATAAAATCACTATCAAGCTTTTTATAATGTCGTTGTTTTTAAGTATTATGTTGTTTTTTTATAAAAACTTTGGGCGGATCGATTTGTGATCTAATTGGCCCCAGCCTGGCCCCGAAAGCGAGTCATTATAATCCTAACACTGTGAATCACTAAAACCGACGGATTTAATTTTGGGCTTTAAAACTACTCAAGCTTCTTCAAAAAATAAGATTACATATAATATTTCCAAAATAATCACGCTTAAAAAACTTTACAATCCATCAAGCGATATATAAATCAACCAACTCCATATATATATGTCAACATATCCCAAATAAACAAGAATGCCTAGTGCTACAAAAAGAGAGTAAAGACTGCACTTAATACAAACGACAAATTTATTGCGCTATGTTTCTTGAAAAGGAAAATACAATAATCAAAACAAATTGGACAACACATCAAAATCGATCGCGAGATCCTCCCTGCACCGACGCCACCTAGCCACTCTCTGAATAAAAACTTCAAACAAATTACCAATCGCCGCCCGTCAACTCGCACAAATGAATGCCGCCCAATGCGGTGCGGGGCGTAAGCCGCTAAGCTTAAAGGAACTTAACACAGTGGGCGAAATTACCATACGGAATCCAGTCAATCAATAATATAATAGTCAAATATGAATAAAATACATATATCCGTGACTACCTAAAAAGGTCATACAACATGATTCCATTGGGACGACCCGCCTCGAAGTCGTACGCCCTCGAGGTTAGAATCGCCATCAACCTCGTATGGTCCGGAAATACCAATCGACGGCCGACACGAAAACACTGCTTTAAAACCCATAAAACCCGACATTGATGAAATAAAATAGCTCGAAACCGAAAAAACGTTTATTTAAGTTTTAACCATCGCGGCCTTCTAGTCAACCCAAAACATAAATAACATCACAGTAACCCAAAACAAAAAAATGTATCTTATAGTTCCAACATTTTCAACCAAAATAAAAACAACTGTTTACATCAAACTAAATAGAAAAACAAGAGGACTGCCGAGGATCTCACCCACCCGCCGCCACACCCAAATGGAATCACCCAAGACCACAACTCGTCACCCGAGGACACCGTCAATCAAGTGGTGAACGGGGTAAGCTCTACGCCTGCTGGAAACGGATCACCCGGATGGTAACTTACCCAGGTCCGAATGAACATACAATATAGAAATAAACATACTCATACCTATCTATATATATATATATAGGTCTCTATCAATAAACGGGCAATTGCGTGCATATCATCACAATAGCAACATCATTTATCCTCGTAACATACAATGTAATGCTCCCTCGAAACAATCCAAGACACCTCATGTGACACTCAACTTAAGTACACACGCAACATCACGAAATCAAACAAAAACTCATCCAGCACATTAACAATATACTCACAAGTAAATGAACACAAAAATGAAATCACAACACGTAGTACATAAAGAACCCTCCTCCGATCTCCAACAACTCCAATTCTAGATAACAACTCGCCTTTTCCCGGCAGGCTCACCCATTAATATATATGTAACTACTGCTTTTCCTCGGCAAAGCTCACCCCTCAACAAATTCCCAACAACGTCTCAATATCACAAAACCCACACATACAATATCGTGCACAATAACCCACATACAATGGGCCTTAATGTATCCTATATCAATAATAATAATAAGTCCAAACTGCATAAAACCTCGCACTTAACGTATATATATCACTTTATACTTCCAAAGACAATAATTTTACTCAACACGGATACCGTATCGCTCACAACACGTACATACTCAAGATTTCATTAAAACACACATAAAGCCAACACAATATCCTCTAATCAACTACACAAGAATCACACAAATCGTATGCTATGTGATTCACACTATACACAATAACGCATACAATACGTATATATTATCACACCAATTAACCATACGTAACATCCAAACATAAGTATACCAACAAACGAGCGATAATCCCCACCGGGCTAAGCACTCACTACGCCTACGCAGTCAATCAATCCTCACGCTAGTCCCACGTCCCAAGTCTGAACAGATACATTACAAAATAACATTACAACTCGAAATCATTTTAAACCTCTTTTATCCTAATTTTAAGTACCATTCTTTTAACCCATTTTAAATTATAAATCTATAGTTTACGTAAAGTCTCCCCAAGCATGCTTCGACAAGAAAATTTTAATGTCAACCTCGTTTCCGACTTAATTCAATAACTCTACATTCAATTCAAATTCTAACATTCACAAATAACCTCTAAATTCCCTATTTTACCCTTCTCTCAACCAATTCTAACTATACACCTCAAATTCTAAATCCCTAAATTCGGATTCCATACCAAAATTCAAGACTCCATCAATCTTGACCTATTTGTTCCCAACACCTATCATCTATATTCGTATCTCAAAACAACTCAATATTAATCCAATAACGTATTTACATTAACACCCCAATTTACATTAATACCACATTTTGGCGAAAATCAACCCGCGATCATCCGAACTTTAATTCACTAAAACAATGTTTTCTACCCCAATTATCAATCATTCTCAATTTCTATATTACAATTTAGGTCTAGGCAATAATTCCAAACAATAATTCATCCAAAATTCCAAAGTCAAACCAAATTCCTAAAAAGTCAAACTGTCCTAAAACACCCAAAATTAAACACTAAACATCATAATTCAATCCTAGAACAACTAATATACAACCCAAGAATCAAATGGAATAATAAAATTCAATTTCTCAAAAAGTCAACAAAAGTCAAAGATGTGAGATTTCTCAAAATACTCGAAAATATTACACCTTTTTTACCTCAAAACGACGGGAATGATGAGGAGAAACTTCTCCGAAAGTTTAAGCTCCAAAGCTCGTGAATTGAGGGAGAAATTTGAGGATTAAAATCAAAGTGAGTGGGTTCAATACACTACTGCGGGAGAAAACCGATTTTTTGGCTTGGGTTGGGCTTAAATGGACTATTAAGTTGGGCCGGTAGTTCGGTTGGGCCCAAAAGCCCAACCGATGAAAATTCGGGCCTTAAACTCGCTCGATTCTTCCCGTTTTAACTTAATCCGACAACTAACCTCCAAACATACACATTTAGGAACACAAAATATTTAGTGGTTTCAAATTTTACGGAAAATTCAATAATTTCATTTTCTGCTTATTTTAATCCAAGCCACGGCATTACAATCTACTCCACCTAACAAAAAAATTTCCCCGCCCCTCGAAATTTCTAACTCAGAGTTACAAACGGTACTAATTAAAAAAAACAAACAAAGATCACTCAACCCTGACGAATCACCGTGGCAATCTGGCCTCATATCCTCCCTCGCGCCTCCCACGTGGCTTCCTCCACTCTAGTGGTTCCTCCACAAACTTTACCAACTTCACTACCTTGCTCCTCAAAGACTTTCTCTTCTCGATCCACGATCCTCACCGGTCCCTCCTCATAGTCAAATCAACCCCTGCTCATCCGGCCGAAACTCTAAGACGCTACGACTCATCCGAACGCATTTCCTCAAACAAGACAATAATGGAACACATCATGAATTCTCTCTCCACTCCTTCTAGGCAAAGCCAATCGGTAAGCTACCTGCTTCCCACTTTGTCGTGATCTCAAACTATTTCTCCAACGTGACGGGGACTCAACTTCCCTCTTCTCCCCGAACCTCATCACACCTCTTCCATGGAGATATCTTCAAAATACCCACTACCAACTCAACGACAAGTCTACTCGGCGGCCGACTGCATTGCCGACTCAGGCCGCCCCTCAAAATGTTGCCAGATCACTTTTACCCTCTCTCTATAGAACTCCACTAACTCGCATCTACAAATCTTTCTTTCTCCTACCTCATTCCAACATATCGGAGTCCTACACCTCCGGCCATACAAAGCTTCGAACGGTGCCATCCCAATGCTAGCTTCAAACCTATTATGTTTAACTCCATTTCGCAACTCCTCATCCCACCACGGAGAAACTCAACACACGTTTTCAAGACGCCCTCCAACGCCCGACCGTTTCTCTCGCATAACCCATCCGCTTGAGGATGAAACGCAGACTCATTTGACATTCGCTCCTCAACGCCTCCCTCGGAATCCAAAAACCTCGGGGAAGGAACCTCAAGGCCCCTATCCCGACACAATACTCTCCAAGACCCCACGCACTCACCACTTGGTTCATATCTGCCAACTTTTCCGGCCCATCGGTTGCTTTAATAGGTAGAAAATGAGCGGTCTTAGATAGCCTATCCACAATCACCCAAATCCCATCATTTCGTTTCTGAGTTCTCGGAAGTCCAAACACAAAGTCCATGGTGATCTTCTCCCAAGTCCATTCAGGTATCGGTAATGGTCAGAGGCAACCCCAAGGAAGCGATGGACACCCGACTTGTCGGCTAAATCAAACACTTTGCTACAAAATCAGCAATTTCTCTCTTCATCCCTGCCACCACCAAAAAGAGTTCTCCCTTAAATTTCGATACATTCAGACTCCCTGACGAGATACTATACGAGTAGTATCATGAGCCTCGCCCAAGACTTCCCTTTTTAGGCCTGGGCGGTTGGGCACAACCACTGCCTCCCCTAACCTATCACCATCAAGCCACCCACTGTAAACCCGATTTACCTTCCTCGTTTCTCCCGAACTAGGGCCTCGCACTTTCATCTTTCAGATCTCCCCTATTTTATCAAGTAATAACGGCTCACTTTCATATAAAGCAACAAGTGCCCCATCACTTCTAACCTCAAAGTCTACCCCGATCCGCTTCAACTCCCTCTCCGGCTCCTTCAACTTCCCCGACTCAAGGCACCGCCACAACATTTGCTTTACCCTGATGATACTCACACCTAGATCGCAGTCACTGTAAACTCGCCCATCTCCGCCGCTCAAATTCAACTCTCTGGCGGCGATATACTTCAAACTTGCGGGTTCAGAATATTCCGATATTTGACTCATACACAATAGTTTCCAAATTTTTAAAGCGAACACACCGCCAACTCCAAGTCAGCTGGTAGGATAATTCTTCTCATGATTCTTCAATTGTCGAGACGCATACATGCGATCACCTTTCCCATTCTCGCAGATCAAGACGCAATCCTAACCTCTGACAAGCATCACTGCACACCACATACCCCTCATTCCCTCGACCAGAAGGCCAACACCGCGCCAGAGTCAATCTCTCTTCTTCAACTCATTGAAACAAAGCGCCACACTCTTCTCGCCTAAAACAAACGGTACTCTTCCCGGTCAACTTTGTCATCTGAAAATGACAACGAAAGTCTTCATGAACCTCCCCGTAATATCCAAATTAAACCCAAGAAACTTCTCACCACACTTCAAGGCCTTTTCCTAATTCATTATCGCTTACTTTTTATGGTCCACACTAATACCTCTCCCCGAGATAATACGACCCAAGAACCGTACCTTTCCTAACCAAACTCACACTTAAAACTCAAGCGCATAACCGGTTTACTAGTAAGCATTCCAACACTTTCTCAAATGTTCTTCATGTTCCACCACTCTTAGAATAAATCAATATGTCATCAATAAACACAACCACGAACTTATCCAAGAACTCTAAAAACACGATTCATCGTCCACGGAAAGCTCGGCAGTGGGCTTTGTCAACTCCAAACCAAGATCACCAAGAACTCATACGCCTATATCCGCGAACGATTTCGAGATATCCTCTTTCTTT
Source organism: Lithospermum erythrorhizon (assembly GCA_019722365.1). Classification (NCBI taxonomy): domain Eukaryota; kingdom Viridiplantae; phylum Streptophyta; class Magnoliopsida; order Boraginales; family Boraginaceae; genus Lithospermum; species Lithospermum erythrorhizon. The sequence goes on along the minus strand of JADFUC010001218.1, from coordinate 183,405 downwards.
AATTTCAACCGATGATATCCGTACCTCAAATCACTTTGAAAACACCGCACTCTCAACTGGCTCAAAGATCATCACCCTTGCAACGGGTACCGTTCTCCCAGCCAGTCACTTTGTTCAACCTGCTCTGTAGTCAATACAAAGCTCATCGCTCCATCCTTCTTCTTGACGAACAATACCGGTAACCTTATTATAGTTTTTGCGACGTTAAATTGGTGATTTAAAATTCAGTAAAGGCATTTAAAGTCAAAAGCGTGAATTCCAAAGCCGAGTTATAATTGATATTTCGGAGACAGTTGTTAACATGGACTGATTAACTAAAAAATGACTTATAAGTTGATTTGTAATGACAAGAATAAGTACGGAATTTAGCGCTGGATCGATTGGGTTGTCCGATAGGGATGGCACTGAGCAGTTTATCCACATGCTAGACTGCTTGTAGATAGTTTCCCTAAGAGTTGGTTGGTGTATCTTCTGCAGAACGCACGTATAATAGTAGGTCTTGGATTATACTTTCAAGTTTGTTTAGGCTGATCGTGGAAAAGTAAGTGCTTATCGTGATTGTGTTCGCTGGAGGTTTCAAATACAGACGCGAAAGTACTTATTCACGGGCAAGCATTTTTACGATTCATTATAAATTGTGGAAGATGTTATCAGGTTATGATTACGTGAGAAACGACATACGTAATCGTTATACGACATTACGATTATATTCTCAGGGCGCCAAGACGCTTGAGGTAAAGAATAAATAACTCCCCAACTTATATCGATTTATGTATTCGTTTCACACTTACGACGATGTGGCCTTGTTTCATGCATTGTGTTTGACTTACTTATCAAGTAGATGTTCTAGCCGCTACGCTTGGATATCAGTTTCAGAGCAGAAGTAGTCGTTATCGGTGGTTACGTCAGAGTTACGCATTTAATTGAGTATCGATTCGAATTCCATGTCGATGATTGTGGTTAAAGCGGCTCCTTCCTGCGCGTGATACGCGACGATATTGGCCTTATACTTAGTGTATAAGAAATGCGTGTCTTATACTTAGCGTATAAAGAGCGGTGCCTTATACTTAGTGTACGAAAGGACGTGCTCTGGTACTTAGCTGCATGAAGGACATTTTATACTTTCACAGATAAAATACAGGCCTTATACTTTGTGTATAAGCTGCTGCTTTGGCCTTATACCTGCAGATGTGTCATGTATGACATTTGATTAGTCCATTCCTCGTAGGTAGAGACGGATCGAGTATACGCGCATTGAGGTCAGTATATCAAAGGGATACGGTAGATAAGAGGTCTGACACTGTAGTTTTAGGCCGTTAAGCCGAGTCTCTCGATTTCTTTCTGCACTGTTTGCCATCAAACCTTCTATTATATCTTCAAGTGTATTTGCCATTCGTACTTCCCGTGGAATTATGTGTATGACCTTTTAGGTAGTCCTCGGATATATGTATTTTATTCATTTTTGACTATTATATTATTGATCACCTGCCTGCATGGTAAGTTCACCCTCGTTAAGTTTCACTAAGCTTTCATGGGCTTACACCCCTTTCGCATCAAGGCATTTCATTTACAGTCGACAGCGGCAAATGAGCCAAGAGGTCAAGCTGAGTTTTGCCCGAGTGGCTGCGCGAGCATCTAAAGGCAAGAGGATCCTCATACCGATTTTGACGTGGTCAATCGCTTTTTATTGTTGTATTTTGAAACTTTAGCCTCATTTCAAGCCACATTTTCAGACCTCGAAAGACGCATTCTTACTCCTCTTTCAGAGCCTCCTCGCTTCAAGATTAATGGGCTATCGGGGATATGTCAGATATATGGAGTTGGTCAAGCTGGGGAGCATCACCCGATGGATCGGCAAGCTTTTAAACCGTGGATTATTTTGAAAATATTATATGTAATCTTATTTTTGAAGGAAACGGTAGTTTTAAACGAGTCGCCCATCGGCTCATGATTCTCGTCAAGCATAAACATAACCTCCACACATTTAAAGTCTTAGAAAATATCAACCCAAAAGTCAACCGAAACCTAAAATCAACCCACCCATAACGCCCTCAAACGAATTCTAAGTCATGAATTAACTTATATATACCATGTAACCCATAAATCAACCAAGATTCATCATAAAAATTGAATTATGAAAAGTCGCATCAAAAGTCAACTATGTCAAAACCCAAGAAATATCCTTCAAAGACTTGAACTTTCATACCTTAACCTCAAGAATTGAGAACGATATTCTACAAACGATCTTCGAAGTTCGAGCCGAATAATCAAGTTATAGAAATGGAAAAGAAATTTTTGGGCGGGGAGTGGGGCTTAATCTCTGAAAGAGGAAAAGATGGCTGTTGTTTTGACATGATTTACGCTGAAGATAAAGACGGTTAGATATTTAAAAACTCAGTCCTGCTCGGCTTCTAAGTAATTTCTCCATTCTATTTAAATCTCAACGAACCCGGACCTAAAGATAAAATTTTCCATAGCAAACTAATAAACTATAAATGTAATTTGGCTCAACAATCTTACGAAATAATATTATCATCGAAATTATTTATACTATCCCCGGGTCCCACCGAAACACTAAACTCTCTGTTTGAAGTCAAGTAAAAGGATTTTCAAGAAAGTAAATTGTCGAAAAGCGGGAAACTTAATATGTAATATTATGTAATTGGACTTTTGTCAGTAAAAGTGATTTTTGGATTATTATTATATTTTTGATATATTGCTGGTAGTTTTTGGATTGCTCGCCAAGATTTAAGATTGGTTGTTGTTTTGGACAATTGCCTTCGGGAATCAGATGTCAGAAGTCTTCATGGCGAAATAGTATACAATGGCATATGTTAAATGGATTTGAATATGGTTACCATACAATCTCGACTAAGTACTGGTGGGATTACAGTATGCATATAACAGTTTGGTGAAGTGGTTGAAAATGACTTTTGATATAGTAAGAAATTGATTGAAAAGTAGAAACTTTAACATAGAATATTATGTAATTGAAATTTTATAGCTTAAAGTTATTTTTGGATTATTATGTTTTTGATATCTTGTTGGTTGTTTTTGGAATCTTATGTATTTGGAAGTTTGTTTGTTTGTTGTTTTTGGTACAATCGTCTGGGAATAAGACACAGAATTAGTTCCAAATAAGATACCACCGCTGCACAAGAACACGTGGGATTCAAATATAGCAGTAGGATACACCTCGATTTCAAAGAATGCGATTAAGGCTCACATATAAGTGAGCCTACTTGTATCAAATTGATACACTAGATGAACCGATGTCAGAAGTTTCAATATCTTTAATTCTCTAGTGCTGAATGCCTAATGCCAAGGCTTACATAACATTAAACGGTTGCATGTTATTAGTTACACTAACTTTATTGCAAATGTCTCTACATGCAAGGAGTTTTAGAAAAGAGGCAAATTTGACATCCTGACCTGCCTTTTAGTATAGGCTCGACACCGGAGGACGCTGGACGTATGCGTCAGGATCAAGAGAATAATACGGGAAAGGGAAGAGAAACTGATATTGGGCTTTATAAGATGAAATGTAAACCTCGGGTGCGTTTATGTGATGGCGAAGCAGGCGCTGGGAACTGGGGATCAAGGGAGGCGATGACACTGATTCCGCTTTGGGAGGGTCTCAAGATCTCAAATGGTCGGGAAGGGTACAAAATTTGTTGGGAATGGATCGTGGAAAACTCGAGAGGAAAAAGTGCCCCCGCATCCGCTTAAGCAAAGACAGCGTCCTCAAACTCACCGAGGAGTGACGTCCATATGTAGTATATAAATCGGGCCTCGAGGTCATGTACAGGCAGACTGCCACGAGGCATGCACGAGACATCCGTAATCCGAGGGATGAGCTGGGGAATCGCGGCATGCTAAGAAAGACCCTATATATTTAAGTTGAGGATAAACTGATTCATTGGACGGACCCGCGGTTGAGCTTAAGTCGCCATCCTCAGACATTAAGCACGCTTATTTAATCCAATAAATGCAATAATGTAGTTCCCAGATATGCCAGCATATCGGGAGCATGTGAACTTATTAGCCAATACAATCGTGTGGACATGTATTGCATAACTCGGCAGGTTGCGATCAGGAAAACAACAAATCAATCCGCTGTAGATACGCACTTTTGCTCGCAACTCTGCCTTTGTTCCTTTTTGACATTTCTTATATGTAGTAATTTAATGCACTAACAAGCCTAATTCTTCCATTGTTTTGTAGATTAATTACCGGAGAGGACGGGAAGAGATGGTGGTTATTGTCAAGCAACTACACAAGCTCCATCCTCCACGAATGGATGAAGCCAGCGTCACAAAAGCATGAACAAGTTACGTAGACGTTGATTCTCAAAGTTCGCAGAGCTATCAGGGGATCACGGCGAGAGAAAAGGAGATGATGGACGAAGTTTTTCTCCTTCACCCTATCAGACGCCTCTACGGATAAGTGTGTACAAAGCTACACGCCGATCCAAATAATATAAACTTTAAGTATTGTTGAATAATTGTCAAAGGATATGCAAATTTTGTATTGTTATAAATAACTTAAATATTCAATCTGCTGTAAAATCACATTCAATACATCGGTGGTATCGCTTCGTAATACACTAACTAAGAATATCTTCGCATCCATTAAGAGCTCAATAATACCCATATGAACACCTGGGCGCGGTATCGACCTATTTTTTATGCTTGTAATACATGAATAAAACACGACAACATGTAATACACTAGTTCTCATGAGGTGGTATTGATTGGTTACCATACGCTTGTGTTAGCGCTTTACTTTTATTATGTCAGACGCCCATGTATGTCTTATCATAAATCTGAATATACAAAGAAACATACCACGGTATCCATCCCTCGACAATAGTAATAATTGAACACCACCACCTCACGGCGGCATCAGACCTACATACATAAAAATTATTGTTTCCACTGGATGTGTCAGCACGTTATCCATCAGAACGCCAAATGGGACGCCACCGTGAATGCACGGAAGTTCTAACCTGTTGCACGGACGAGTCTCGCCAGTAACGCGAGAGTGTTGTGAAACGAAGACGCTACCGAAAAGCAGCATGTTATGCGACCCACAAGTAATTCGGTCTTGAAAAATGTAGCAAACAAAACAAAGTTAATGTAAAAGACTACAACGGACACGATAATGGAAACTCCCAGAAGAAGCCCCCAAAGGCTGCATTTACTGCTGGTGTTGACGTTGGGTCACTAAAAGAATGCCAATGAAAAATGTTACTACCACACAAACGCATGAGCATTTAAGTGAAAAGGTGCGAATTTATCACACTTGTTAGTTTCAAACTCATATTAAGATTAATACATTAACTCGACAGCCAACATTATAATCGGGGATGGATAAGCATCAAAGTTTACAAGAAAGGGATCCCCCAATGTCTAAATACCAGACCGGGTCGCTCCAAACTCCATCTCCAAGAAAGAGAGTCATGGCAACGATGTGTAACCGCTCGTAACATTTAACCTCTTTAATATTATGATCTCATTAATTAATCAGAGTTTCACTTGTACGGTGGAGTAAAAAGCCCCAGAAAAATTTATCTCTGAGGACTCCTGTAACACAATCTGAGATGCTGACATCTCGTATGCCAATCTTCGACGCCCTTGTGAAATTTGCTTGTAACGTAGAAAATGTATGGAACAAATGTAGTCCGAATACTGCTGTTGGCAATATTATGTCGTGTTGATTTAGTGGGTATTATAATACGCCAGAATCGGGTAATCGTGACTAGCTATTGGGGATCATGATAATTACATTTCGGGGGTCAGATAATAACTTTATTATATGTTTCCATTTATGCTGCATCGTGATAACTCGCCTATAACATAATCGCTTCGATAGCATGTGGTATCACATATTATTTTAACAATATAGAATACCTTTAAACTGTGGATGTACCATCAGAATTGTCCACCGCAGATCAAGTTGAGAAGACACCGGTTAATTTACATGCATCGACGTGATCTCTAAGGAATCACCTCATTTACTCTAAACATTAAAAAGAAGACACATGGGTACATTATTATTTATTTACAACTCATTTTGCAAATACAATAACTCCTTATTTGTATCTAAACAATGAAGTGTAATGATTTTGCATTGAAATGTAGAATGCCGAAAATGATCGCAAGACTGGGTTACTTAAAATCTAAATGTAGTTTGGAAGAGTTTGAAACATTTAGACGCTTTTTAGAATTAGTAGAACTCAACTTAACCCTTGTTGTGGTTTTAGTAAGCTTTAATCTTTGATATCATTAGGAAATAAAATAAAAAATATTTTGTTCTAATACTTGGAACTTTGTCTTTATGGGTACTCCAAAGCCACTTTTGTCGATACTACCACCTTCGAGGCTGATCTATCAATAGAAACTACAAAGAGGCCTGGACGGGACCAGCAATGGTGACAAACGAAAAAGAGAATTTAAGCCATCGTAAGAGTTCATTCGACAAACCTACGGCATTTAAGCCGAAGCGGATGAACTGGGCAAAGATCAGAAATTTACATATGCCCTGGGATCATAAGCTTACAAGCAAAGACACATTTTTAGTTATGTAAAATATTTATTTAGTTTATTAACCAATTCTCACGAGGTGTTTCAATTGGTTCATGTTTGCGTTAGATATAATACTATTACGTTGCATGTCCATATACGTTATAATCAGTAATACCCATGTTTCTCATACCTACGGTATCCATTCAACAATCAAATACCACTAAATGCTATTATCTGTATTACAATTCTCACTCGTCACGAATAATATTTTGCTTATCAATAGTAATAGAAACAAATGAAGCGTCAATACTGCACAAACAGTTTTGAGAGAATGACTCAACTGATAAAAAAGATACGCGATTTAATTAATATTCATCAACGGGCGTTGTTTAGTGCACTGATGTGACGGGCAAACGCGATGAATACGAGACAAGAGTAACGAAGATCGTGAGACACACAATGTTTGTGCAATTTACATAGTAAGTAATATTTTGAAAATCTACTATAAACAATTTAATATTGAATTATTGTAATTTCTTAATTAAATAATTTGGATTATACAATTAAATAATTACGCTGTGTAGATATTTAGGACTCACATTAATACTAGGCGTATATGAAGCCAAACATGCATTTGCCAAACGACCGAAAGGCTTCAAATATGATCAAGCATTGACATTGAGAGTCGAATATGTAAGTTTAATATTTATATGTTAATTAATTCTGTAATACACCCTGCTATATTACAATGGTATCCAATCTGTCATAATAATTCCATATTTAGTTGTCGTAAAGTATCAAGTATGTAGTTTCAAATTGTAAGTGACACTGCATTTTTTACAAATGTAATAGACATATTTTTTCTTTCATTTCGTATCGATCCCTCGCATGAACATCGCTAATTATGTCTACTTTATGGTAAACCTGAAGATAAAAGTACGTAGTATTTGACGAGTCTAAGAGAAGTTACTCAAGGACATCCAAGCATCGAATGCCGAATGGTTAATACACCATAATTGAAACAGATCATGAATAAGTAATATAAGCCTTATCAAAGGGAAAATACCGCTGAGGCTGAGTGTCCATATTCTTGATTAATTCACTGTCATCGCCAAAGAATGCCACAACAATACGATATTCATGTTCTCGCTGGCTTTTAAGCATATAAGAATGGTACGTGTTGCACACGGAATGGTTTCATTTGGTTTCGGTCAAGGCTCCAAATACAAACCCAGAAAGTACAAAAAAGGAACATCATTGAAGCTACGTGGAAGAAAGAATATTTTACACAAAGAGCTCGAAAGTGAAAATAGACAGATGAATGAATTGTATTGTTGGGAACGAACGGTAGTCAAGTAGACATGTTTTTTAGATACATTTTCTTTTATGATATGTTATTTTTTGATCACGACTTTGGAATCTCATCGTAAGGTATATACGTCAGTAATCATTCTATATGTATTAATACTCACATTACGCCTGCTAGGTGTACGACAATTCTAAAAATAGAAAAGCATCGTAATAAGAAAAAGTAATAAAATGCAGAGATGCTAAGTTTACACAATCTATCAGAAGTGATCAACACGTATTTTAATATAATCAGACTAGACAGCCAAATAGTACAAACTGCTAATTTTAAAGAATAATACTCATACGCGGTATCAGCATGGAACTATTAACTACATACGACAACATCACTAAAAACATAAATACGCATGAATTAATTATCATTGTCAATAATCTTTACGCCGCAGAGCCATCTCGCGCTTAAGTTGTCAAGCTTCCACTTCAAATGCCCAGCCCCGTTGTGACATCAATCGACTTTTGCTCCCTCCTCATCATCCGTACGACGCTTCTTGAACTTCAAAGACAATTCATACTCTTCCTCTCCGTCTAGAGGAAAAAACAGACAAAACACAACAAAAAATAAGACATCAAGTTAAGAAAAAGAATTTATAAAATTACTATAAATATTTCCTTCCGTACCAAGAGCGGATAAACACTCACCACGTGTTGGTGCAACACTTGAACTACAATTCTGCATAATCTTATTATCCGGCCGCCCGCACCTTCAAAAAAAGGAAACGGCGGTGTTAACACAATACTCTCATTTATAACATACTAATATTATGCACGTAATTTATAATAATCGCATATGGTATAACGCGTATTAATAGTTTCTGCAACTAATACCACGCACGCACCATCGGTTTCGATTACAAACGTAATAATACGTATGATTTCAGAAATAAAACTAACCTTCAGCCAATATCGCATGAATTCCGAATAGGCTTCTGGATAATAGCATAAACGTGTGCTACCAACCGTGTCGTTGTAAAGGCGAATATATAATTGACCATGTATAAGTGAACAACTTCTTTGCAACATTTGATATTTGTAAACAAGGTTTCGCAGAACTACGTGTCCATCAACCTATAATAAACTCATTTGGAATAGTCCTCCAAAACTCATTGTCGCCAAATGCACCATATACCTCCATCGCCCTCAAAATATGCCGGCACATCAACCAGTGATTCTCAAAAAAACGACAGGAACATTTGATATAAGATCTCTCCGCATCTACGAACTACTCTCAACTAAAGTCCTTCGAGACCATTTTTTATTTTCTCCTCAACGTCAGTTAAGAATCAATTTACAGAATCAGCAACATTCCGCATAGTTTCCAACGCAACACAATAAATATAGCGAATCTTATAAAAAAGCCGACGCAAACGGGGTCCTTCGGGGTATTAAGATAAGCTAAAACAATTATCATACCTCATAACTAGAACCGTATATCGCTTCCACATCAAATGTCTCCCTTGTGCTGACCACAAGAAAATAATGCAGTAAATAACATATAGAATTAGCTAAATCACGTGTTGAAAAAATATAACCAAAACATCAAAACTAATACCTTCATAGTATAAGTCATCCCAATTTCATTCTCATGTTGTATCAACTTGAACACGTTAGAGCGTAAGAAATGAGGCATCAGCGGTTCATAAGGCCGAAATTGGGAAGTTGTTCTCAGTGAATTGCGGTTCTCAAGATAATGAAGTCCCTATTGTGCTCATACCAACGAAGATCATCGCTAGTCGCATTTAAAGCTTACGCAACCGGACACATTTACGACGCTTTTAAGGTAACGGCGGCAACGCATTAAGTTGCTCGCCTCTAACCGAAGTTGTTGTTGTTTTCGCTCGGCCAAGTGAACGAGATCTTCACCCACAGTAAGACCATCAAGCCTGTTGTATACTAAGGAAAGTTTCACACGATAAGGTTGGCTTCCCATCAAACAAGTATTGAAAGTATTCGGCCGCCATCCTAACTCAAATTCGACTCGAATCGATATATCTAATCAAATGATTTAGAAAATCAAGAAAAGTAGAGTCGCCTAAAGAACTCAAACGCTTCTCACATTTCGATCAATATGTTAAAGAACACAAAGCAATTTAAATACACTGTGAAAAATATCACGACAAGCAGCCGCATACGGAGCTGAGCACATGACGGCCTTGGGAGTCTCAATTCATCACCCATTTAACGATTAGGTAGTCCTCATCGCACATGCCGAGCACCACAAAAACTGGCCGTGCACTTCAAGGTGGTCAATCCCACCTAAAATGCTTACACAAAAGGTAAAAAGACATAAAGGCCCATTTTCAAGCACAATACCACGATAAAGACTACGTGCGGTATTTTCCGAAACTAATCCAATACCACAAAAAAGAAACAGGTCAAGTAGAATACCTAATGGCCTATGACTATCATTCGCCTTGTAAGTAGTATCAAAACTAACAAAGTCGCTAAACTTCGAACAATCGAGATCATAACAAAGATCTACCCAAAAAAATAGTCTCGATACGGCTGCCTCATCAATCTCAATTTCTTAGAAAAAACCAAAGCGACAACTCGATCTCTCAACCATTTATGCATAACATCCGTGATTTCTAGGAAACATCTCCAAGCGCCTTTAACCGAACTTATATAATTTCACACAAATCCTTACGTAAACCCATATCATCTAAGACTCGCCATAAAAAGTATGTCCCGTAACACATCGGCGTGACTCCTCACCGATATCTCTATGTTTCACATGGACATTAATCATAGTCTTACGCCAAAGCTTAATAATGCCTATATAATCTCATTAGTGAACTTTATCCATTATCAAATCTAGATCATGGTTGCGAACGTCCATTCATTCTCAGAATAAAGATAACCACTCTTATCCCAATCCATCCTCAAGTCGCATCGCGCCTTCTACAATCACCCCATTGACGCTCTCTTACGACCAAAGCTCACACCCAATACCCTTATTTTAAATTTATCACCTGCTTACTACATTACATATAGACGAATGAATGAAGCCGACGCTCTGACTCCCTCTGCTTTTTTTTTGACATTACCACCAATCGTATGCCAAACCACGCGAATTTAATATAAGTCAATAAAATTGAAATGCTTTATGGTTGTCAACAAACACCAAATTACTCCAAGTGGAAACATCATCAGGTTTGTAAGGAAATAATAAAATAAAGAACTCAACATGGAAACATTCCATGACATTACATGTAAACAACAAAATACCATACTACAATGCTATGTGGGATTACAATGCAAAAATGTAATGCCATGGAATATTCTTCGGGGGTATTATAGACAGAACAAAGGAACAAATTCATATACTCTATACCATTAGCCCTCAGACAGAAATAATAGCAAAATAATTATAAAAAAAAGTGATAAAAGCTAAATGACGTAGTTTCCAAAATTGGAGATTTGATTAGCAGAGTTAAGCACTACACAAAAAGTATACGTAATTAGATATACGAAAGACAAATGAAAAGAATTAAAAAGGAATAAAATTAAACATAACCCAAAAAATCAAACCAACTGTATTTAATGAATTTAACAATCAAAAGCATCTTGATCCTTGTTTGACAAAACTAAAATAAACATAACAAATTCGACATTAGTAAGCCATATATAACAAATAAAGAACTCAATATAGAAAAATTTCATGACATTACATGTAAACAACAGAATACCATACTACAATACTATGTGGGATTACAATGCATAAAAGTAATACCACGGAATATTCTCGCCGGTATTACGCATGTAACACAGAAACAAATTCATACTTATACCATTAGCCCTGTAGAGAGATAATAGCAAAATAATTATTAAAAAAATGATAAAGGTACCGACGCGGTAGAAGTTCCCTGCACTGGAAGATTTGATTAAGAGAAGCAAGACTACACAAATAATATATGGAATTAGATACCTAAAGACAAAATGAAAAGAATTAAAAGGAATAAAATTAAACACAATCCAAAAAATCAAACTAACCACATTTAATAGAATTCGAACAACGTAAAAAGCATCTTGATCCTCAAGTAGTTAAAACTAGAATAAACATAACAAATTCGACATTAGTAAGCCATATATAATTACCAAAAAAAAAAATAATACTTTTTGCGAATTTGAAGAGGAAGTTTCTCCAATTATATCAAGATTTGAGCTTTTTGCTCCATGATGATGAATAATTAGAAGAAAATTAAGGTTTGAAAATTAAATCAAGAATCATCTAACCATACAACTCTAATCTAAAAGGAAGGGGAAAAAATGAAAAAAAAAAACTAAAAAAAGGAAAGTGGAGAAAATTGAGGCAACAACAGAAAATTAATTATTCTCGACTTAGTACGGGGCAACAAGGGGATTTCAGAGCCAGCAATTTTTTTTTTTCCTAATTTCAAAAATAATGATAAACAAAATATTCCTACTAAATCTCGACTAATGGATAAAAAAAGTGGATCATCCAATGGCCAAGATCGGTTAGCAAATTGTAAGCATCTAAAAATTACCGACACACCATACGTTTCGCATCAATAGTGCAAAGTAAGTAGAAAACGAGCGTTATTAAATTTGAAATAATTAAGGAAAACACCTATAGAGTAATAAATCATACGATAATTTCTCTAGTGCTCCATATATCATTTACTCGACGAACACAATGTATCAGGCACACCTATCTTTGGGGATTTTATATCACAGAGACCGGCTTCTGTCTAACGTGTGATTTTTACCTCAATAAGTATTAAAAGGTAGATACGTTAGCCTCAAGTCAGTTAAGTGCTCACTGCTCACATATATCGATCAAGTTAATTATATTCTTCACCTTCTACTTATTCATAAGGTAATTTTTACTTGTAATATATAAGTAGTTTCAAACTATAAAAAAAAGTGGAGCGTCAACATCAAGAATTGCAATAAAAAATCATTAGTTACTGAGATTTCATATACACTTATTACAATTTGAAATTTCACATGATTCTATTTTATTATCTCTATCAGTTGCTATGAGTTATAATGGATAACTTATGATCTGACTTCTTTGAATCATAATGCAAGTACAAGTACTAGCATCCAGCAGACTTTGAGAAACAATAATTAAACACACTTGTCAAATGCCTAATTAACATTCCGAAACTAAACAAAGCCAACCAAACCAAATCAAACATTATCCCATTAGATAAAATCGACTATACAAACAAATATTATTTCCAAAGAATAGGATGTGGACTCTCAAACTATGTATCCGCCATCCAGTTAGTAGAGTATGTTGTCTATTGGTTCGACCAAACACCCATATAAAAAAAATAAACGAGTCTCGTCCATTACTCGCCCTCACCCAAAACAAGATCTGGTTCAATAGTCTTGAATCAGTCGGGTTTGATTTGATTGCATGTAAAATTTGCATCTCCTAAACTCCTACAAACATTTCATCTTTCGCTTCCTCTCCTTCATATATGGGTTGTGTAATATTGATTCAATGTGAACTTGAATGAATCAACATCATGAAAAATCTACATCTTTTTTTATTAATGAGAGTAATTACAAATTGCCTAGGTTATGAAGTTCTAATTTAACAATTTCATTACTCCAACATTTCAACCCGACTTAAATTAATTTTATTTTTAGAGAGTTTTGATCCCCTAATTTACAAGCAGATTAGGGACAAAATTTTCATTTCAACTCCACCCCCATCCCCGCACCGCGAGTCCGACTATACACACACCCAAACAGTATTAAAAACTTTTGAGATGATTATTTTATCCCAAACTAATATTCTTCAAACACTACAGTTACAAATAGACTTACAAATAAGGAGGCGAAAAATGTTTCTGTATTTTTAACACCATGCCTCACCCAGAATTGTTATAAACACCACAAAATAGTGTTTTTTAAGAGCCAAAGTAACCGTCCTCCCTGAAACTACCGATAAGAGCTCCACCATTTTGACTGAAATTCTGAGTTTACTGGAGAAAGTAGGTGCTGCCTGAAATCAGGTGATTCTTAATTCTGAATCCAAACAAATGCATTTAAACATATACTTTATTTCATTATTTTAGCAAAGTTTGAAGCCTTCTTTTAGTCGAGTAAGTATGTCCCAAAATTTGGTTGTAGCCAATTTATCTGTGTTTTAAGAAGTTTCATATAAAGTTAAGAAAAGATGGTTTTTTTCCATTCTACAATAGCACCATTTAGATGTTATTGTATTTGTAGAAGCTCTAGATGGATACCATATTCGACATATATCAAGAACTTGCTGAATAATTATAATGGTAAGAGCAAAAAGAGTAAAATTGAATCTTTAAGCCCTAAAACGACTAGAATTAAGTGGACAGATGAGCAAAAAGTGATATTGGATGCTGTTTCTGATGGTCAGTCTGTTTTCATTACTGGGTCTGCTGGGACTGGGAAAACTTTGTTGATGAATAATGTAGTTAAGAGGCTTAAGAAAATTCACCCGAAAGGAACGGTTTTTGTTACGGCGTCTACTGGGACTGCTGCTTGTGCTCTTAGTGGGCAGACAGTTCATTCATTTGCTGGGGTTGGGATTGGATTAGGGAATGATGAGTCTCGGGAAATGTTGCTCGAACGGGTTATGGCGAATGCGAGGGCTTGTTATAGGTGGTCTCGGGTTGAGTCACTGGTTATCGATGAGATTAGTATGATTTCGCATGAGTTGTTTGAATGTCTTGAGTACATTGCACGGAAGGTAAAAAGTGGAGGGAGTTTGAGTGAGGAAAAGATATGGGGTGGGATTCAGTTGGTTGTTAGTGGAGATTTTTTTCAGCTACCTCCAATTATGAATAAGGGAGAGAACGGTGGGAAGGTGTTTGCTTTTGAAGCAAATTGTTGGAATCAAAGTTTTGACTTGCATATTGAGCTTACCAAGATTTTCAGGCAGGCAGATCCTCAACTCATAAAGGTGCTTCAGGAAATACGGAAAGGGGCGGTTGATTCCGAGAGCATGGAAATCCTCGAGAAGCGTAGTTTCCAATCAGTGCCGGATCCTTCAGTTGTACAGTTGTTCCCGCACACGGAAGATGTTAAGAGGGTGAACAAAATTAAAATGGACAGCTTGGAAAGTAATATTATTGCCTATAATGCTTCTGATACTGGCGAAGGCCATTGGAAGAGGCTGCTTGACAAGGGGATTGCACTTGAGAGGCTGGAACTGTGTGTTGGTGCAAGAGTTATGCTGATTAAGAATCTGAATATTTTCGGAAAACTAGTAAATGGAGCCACTGGGACAATAACGCAATTCAATTTTTACCTTGATCCAATGGATAAGAATGACACGGACATTCGTAGCATATGTGAGTATGGCAATTACTTACCTGTGGTGAAATTTGATTCTGGCACAGAAATGGTAATTACTCCAGAAACCTGGCAAGTCATGGATGGCGATAAAGTTGTCGCTCAAAGAAAGCAGATACCACTAATGCTGGCTTGGGCTATGAGCATTCACAAGTGTCAGGGTATGACACTTGACAGTCTTCATACAGATCTCAAACGCGCTTTTGGCCCTGCAATGGTTTATGTTGCTCTCTCACGAGTGAAAAGTTTTTCTGGACTGTATCTCTCCGGTTTTGATCCTGCAAAAATTAAGGCACACCCAAAGGTTGTGCAGTTCTATAAAACTCATTTCCTTAAAGTATGAGCAAGATTGGAATTCCCTTGCTGATAGAAAAAGAACTTCAGCAATCTTGTTGGGATTTTCAAGCAAATTAACAAGAGAAGCACTCCAACGAATGGTTAAGATCAAAGATGAAAAAATTAGGTATGTAAGTGGATCCCTTTTTTTGATGAATTGTCAAAGAGCTCCTGATTAGACAATCAAGTGTTTGAAAGAAACGAATGAGTTATCTCGAAAGCTATTCTTCCTACTTTTGATAGAAAGGTTGAAATTTTGACTTGTGATCTTGAGTGGTTTGGTCCCTTAAGTGGTTAACCCTTGAAGATAATGGCTACTTGTTAACCTATGATGCTTTAAATATAGCATATTAACTTTATATCGACTTTAATGAAAAGTTAAAATTTCTTCAGTCGATCATTTGTACATGTTAGTAAAAAGAGATTCAAAAAATATGTGAAACAATAATTATGAAATGCTGAAGTTTAACATTATGATCAAGACCCCCATAAGATGCAGCCTTGATAACTTTGGTAGTTGAGAGAAGGGTGCTCTTAATATTTGGCTAGTATCTCTACATTCTAATGAGAATTTTCGAATTGTATATAATTTTTGTGATGGCTTGATAGGATTTACATTTAGCTAGTTAGTATAGCTGAATTTTTGGACCTTTCTATTTCTTTATTTCATCAGTTCTGGCATCTGCCTGTTGCTATAACTCGTTACTTGAAAATCAATCGAGCCTTTTTCATTCACGCTGATTTCTTTCTTCTAAACATTGCTTTCTTTTTATTTTTACCTTTTCCTGATTTCAGTTTTTATTAAGTATAACATCTTCTGCCTCGAATAGCTACACAGATGGAGTAGTTATCTCTCTGTTTGTATTTATACGCTTGCAATGTATACTTAGAGTAATTCTCCTTTTATTGTGATGTATATATAAAACCTTTTCCTATTATAATTTATGACTCATGAACATAGGCTTTGGTTATGTAGAATTCACTTACTAGAAAACAAACAAAAAATTATCCGGACTTATATTCCTCTCGGGAGCAACCCCTCCAAGTATATATTTCACTGAAGTCCTCTTTGATATAATAGATTACACACCATGAAAAGATGATCATGTTTTAATAGATTGTTTGAAGAGAGTTAAACATTAATATCCTTCTTTGTGTTTATGAAAATAGATCTACTTCCATCATCTTCGCTTCCATATGTTTCTTGGCTCTCACATCTCTAGAGATTCAGCTTCTCCTTTCTCAATCCCAATAGACTTTTCTTGCACCTCTGAGGATCCATTGTCATCATTCTTCAAGCTGTTTATGCTTATACTTGGGAGAATGCAAAATTCATTCGTCCATTTGCTTATTATGCTGGTATCTTGCTCACCTGAAAACAACAGAGAGAATTCAAGTCTACATTTTTTGAAATGGCAGAGTTTAAAGTTAGAAATGGTTTGCTGCAATAGTAAGCTTTAATATAAAATATAAATTTCAAGGTGGGGGTCAATCCTCGGCCCTTCCAAAGATTTTCTTTAATTAAGGAGTGCAGGTGGCATTTCAATAAATTGGGAGGTCATGGCCAAGTTGAATGGCGTAGTTTCGCCCCTGGGTCCCAGGTATGTGAAGTTCTTGGTCTTCAGAAAATGATACGTACTTAATCTTGGAACGGTGTGGCCTTGAGCATGTCTTATGACCAGAGGCTTTTCAAATGCTGTAGCTAGCTCTTCAGAAGGTAATTTCAGCCAGTCTTTTTCTCCGATGAGATGAACTGATTTCACCATGATGGGTTCTGCATATGCAACTTTACATATAGTTGGCTCCCTGAATTTTGAGCCTGATATAGAAATGACTAGTTTGAATTCAGGATTGTACTTCAATATATTCCCCTGCATATTATACAATTGCATGGCCTGATTAATAGATTGAACGAATATAAAACTTGTTTTCTTTATTTGTTGAAGACATTTGAGCTAAGTACTAACTGGAATACCTGAGCTTTATATCCAAGCAAAAGGCCTGCCAAAGCTGCTCCCTGTAAAGAACAAAATTTGGAATGACATCACATCATGGAGTTGATATGTAAAAAGTCTTTGGTTGAGATTTTTAACTGAGTCAGCTTCTTGCAGATTTAGATTCATTGGAAATTGTCGAAAACATGCCTGGGAGAATCCTAGCAGACAATCAAAAGGACCATTGTTTGTTATGTAGTCGCACAAGCAGGATATGCACTCTTCTAGGTTGGTATACTCAGTGAATTCCTTGATCACCATTGATGTAATATGGTGGGGAAGAAATTGTTCAGATATCATTTCTAGTTTATATGTCGAAAATTGATGGACTGGGAACATCAAAGTTGTATTGTGTTATGTGTATATATCAAAATATGGTGGGGGAAAGAGGCCTTCTATCTCTGATTTCCCGCCTGCTGGATGTATTCCATCGGGGCACTCCTGCAAGCAGAGCGAAGGAAGTTTCGAATTATACTTTTCCTCGCCGAGTAAATAAAAAAGGGGGAAAAAGAATGTTACCATGTCAAAGATGGAAGGATCCCATCTGCTGATCTGTTTTTTGAGGGAATTTCCACTAGTTCTGAAACCATGCAAACATAGTATCTTCATTTTCATTCCCTGCGAAGTGTCCATTTCCCCCCAACTTTGGTTACATTTTCATTTAATGATTTATTGGAGTGCTTAAAACGACCTATTTATTGTTTCACCAAATGCTACATGTGGAGAAACAACTATCATATTAGAGTTCCATTTTAACCTTTGGGGTTTGCTGGCATGAATGGCTGATTGTGCTGCACGTTATTCATCACTTCAACAAATTATTTCTATATATTATTTGCAACATTTTAATTTGCAGCTGTTACGTTCCTCTACAGAGTAATAGTTAACTAATAGTAGCAATATTTAAAGTTTTGAAATTTACATTGAGAAAACTTTTCAATCTTTTATCAGAAGCTTCTTATGGATATGTAAAATAGCACGTAATTTGACTTCCAAAATGGAATATATCATAGTTGCCTTGGGTATGCAATCAGGCGGATGAGAGGTAATACAGTTGACTGAATGGTTGTCGAGCCGGTAATATAATGGACATGTCGAATAATTAATAATGATCGAAACTTCTTGTCTAAAACTGAAAACGTCAATTCAAACTGAAAACGTCAATTCAATTGAATGTAGTATTACAAATAATTGTACTATATATAGTGCATATGTGTCTTTAATACTCCGTAATTTAGATATACTTTGTTAAGTGCACACATTTGTTAAGCACATAGCGTGTAACAACTAACAAAATAGCTAGATTGCATTAAAACTGTTCTTAATATTATTGTCTATTTATTTGTTATTGGAACATCAATAGATGCCACAAGAGACGACGGATATAGTCTATTCCCAATATGATTAGTCTCATACCATAGAGTTTATTTCCATCTAAGAACTAGTTACTCTATTATATTGCCCTAGAATCCAAATAAATAGGTTGTATATCAAATGGAAGAATAATCGAGCTTTACACAAGATCACGAATAATTATCAAAATGAGTATCGCCGATAGAAATTTATGTTATTAATAACATATTTCCGATACCGAGTAATAATCGAAACAGGCATAAGACGCGACACTATCGTAAAACGAATATCAGCGACGTAAATTTACGTTATTAATTATCAATGTGACACGACAAATTGGCCACTAATACTCTAAGTAAGTATCCCATATTTTAATTTTGATTTTACTTAACTATTTATTTTCAATTTATACTTTATTATTAATAATATCGACAAAAAAATCAACATTAAAATAGTGTTCATACAAAGCATGTTAATGATATATTAGTTTTGGCTGTCATTAATTCGATGATCAATATCAAAATTAAATATTCCGTCACAACGCTCAATTTATAAATGGTAGCCATTCAATTTATTGGGGTCAAGCAATTATTGCGCTAAGTTTAAGATTCTGACACGTAATATATTCAAACAATTCATATTCAAACAATTCATATTCAGCCTCAATATATTAATTTATATTACTGCAACATTATTATCAAGAATCTATCTATATATCAATATATGTTCTTATTCAGCAAGTTCTGACCATCCTCCTGCGTTCTATTAAGGCACCACCATCAAATTTTGAGCAATTTCAATCTTGATGAAGATCATGGCTCTTGCAGCTCTACTGGTTGTTGTTGTTGTGTCACGTAAGATCAAATTTTGAGCAATTTCAATCTTGATGAAGATCATAATAGCAATTTCTTAATCAATTCTTATGTAAGCGTACGTTTACCGTTTACGTATGGCTCCCTTTCTCTTAAAGGACATATAGGGTAACATTTATATTATTCCGCGATATAATACTTTCTCCGCCTCAATTTAATTCATCATTTAATAAAAAAAAAATTTATTTCATTATAATTTATCGCTTACTTATCAACGCAATTCTCTGACAAATTAAGTTAAAATATTTCTTTTGTACTCCCAATATTCTTATTTTTATTTGCTAATATTTTTGTTCTTCTTAAAAATAAGAAAAATCAATTATTATTTTAATAAACTATTTCAATTAGATAATCAACTAAATCAAATCGGTTAATATTTTGTAAAGTTTACTCCTCAAAATGAAATTTAGATGACATGTAGGCTGGCACGTTGGCCCCAAAAACTCCATTAAACATTCAATCCATTAAACTGTTAAACCAAAATATTGACTTCTTAAACATATGACCCAACTTAAGACAAAGCAGTAGGCACTACTAGTATTAGTAAAAGGCACTCTCCAGATATGTGCACTAATTAGAATTGAATGTCCAGACCAGCTATACTAGTAAATTTAGATCCATATTTTCTGATTTTATAAATGATACAACTACCCCAATTACCATTTTTCTGTTTTGACTACGACTATTTAAGCTTTTCATTTAATTGAATTAGCCTTTTGATACTCAAATTAATTTGGTTTTCAATTTTTATTTATAAAAGTTAATTTAGATTTGTAATGTGCATTTGTTTATTTATACTGTTCATAATATATTAATATAAAAATATAAAAGATGTTTAATTTTAAATTTAATTTTTTATTATTGGTTATTATTACTAGCATACATTTTAAATTTCATAAAAACATGTGTTATTATTCTTTCTATTCTGTTATTGTAAATTAAATTTAATTTGTTAATTTCAGTTATATAATTTCAAACCTTTTATTTTAATATAATCAAACTCAGTTATATTATGAAATAGTATTTCAACAATATTTATTCGAAATTGTACAAAGAATCATCACTAGATATTATATATATATATATATATATCACTAGATTTTATATATATATATATATATATGTTATATATATATATATATATATATATAGTATCTTATGTTTTATTTTAGGTGTGCTACAAATTAAAATTTTAATGTTAAAATTAAGGGGTCTTATTTTTTTTATTTCACAAAGGGTCTCCAAAATGTTATTACCGCGATGACATGATGAAGCTAACCCAAGTAGGCTAAGAAACAAATTCAGAAGTATGGTGCAACAAATCATTATGTGGAAGCATAATGAGTATAGATGCTACTATAATTACCTCCCTTCTTAAATGATAGAGATATTTTAACTTTTTGAACTATTTCATAATTAAATTTTGATTATAAATATTTTTTTTGTATTATATAATAATTTATGCAAACTATATCAATAATTATTACATTTTAAATTCTTTCCATTGATATAATTTTCATCAAATATTATATAACATAAACAAAAATATTTATGGTCAAAATTCAAATTATTTCAAATAAAAAGTTCAAAATGTCCCTATCATTTAGGACGGAGGGAATATAAAACAATTTCCAAAATCCCAGTCTTAATCATTACGCTCGTCTTACAAGAAATACTTGTTAAACCCCAAGAAAACAACCAGTGTAATTTAAAATAAAGAAAATACTATTCCTACAAAGATCTAAAATAGAAAGTCAGCAAATAAAACAAAAAACTACTACCAAGTCTAACCTATCTGGTATTACAATATCGAGAAAAAACAATAAACCAACAAAACATAAACTTTAAAATACTCCCTTTCCGTTTACTCGTAACTAATTCTCGAGTTATAGCTTTTAATACTTCAGAATTAATCATAAATCTTAATTAACCAACACTTTAAATCAAAATTATATAGCAATTATAATAAGTAGGCATATTTTTATCACGTGGAGTAACTAGAAGTGTGGGAGAGCAGAGTTCCCTCTAATTTTTTGAAAAATATGATTTATTAAACAATTTTTCAAAAACTATATAATTCTTTTAAATATTATATTGTTTAAGCCTAAATATTTATAATTGTTCTTATATGTATTGTTCAAGATGTTGCCCGTTTATAAAAAAATCATGATTCAGCGAGTGCACTTTATCCATACTACTCAAATTGTTTATTTTTAATATTTTTTCCTTTTTCATAACTTATTTTTTTTTTTTTTACCAATCTTAATGAGATAAAGGAATCATATAATATGAATCTAACATTTAAAAATTTTGACCATCAAAATTTGAAATTTGTAAAAATAAACTAAAAAGAAAAAACCACTTTGTATTGAGACATACCGAGGCCAAGAAGAACACTGAAAGAGGGGAGAAATCAATCAAAACTACTATTCAGAGGATCTATTGAGGGCTCTTCAATTCAATTCCATTGTTCTATGGAAGGTAAATTATACAAGAAATGTGATAATATATTACGGAGTATTATTTTTTCCCTTGTTAGTTTTATTGACTGATTTGACTTTATGTTTACTTGCGTTGACTTGGGCATTTTTTATTATGTGTTTCTTAATTATGGAGTTGCAGAGGTTTAAATTATGTTAAAAAGGTGGAATTTAGGCAAAGATTGAATTTTTATAGTAAATGAAGTGATGGGTGTGAGCTTAATTTTGGTAATGAGCTTTGTTCTATCATCTGTTGTTTGGGATGTGGAAAAAATTGAGTCTTGCTTCCTGCTTATTTTGTTTTTGAGCATAATTGAAAAAATTGATTCTTTATAGTATAGAGCTTCAATATTTCTTGGTTTTAGTTTAGTAAAGATCGATTTTGGGTTGTAAAACTTGATGCAGAAGAGAATCCAGATTGGTTGTAGTAGAAGTACTGACCTTTAGTTTGATTGTAACGGTTTTTATTTTGAGGTTGTTCAATAATGCCTTTGAGCAATAGAGAGACAATGCAAGTCGTTGTAGGTATATACTCTTCGTTGAGGAACGTAAGGAGAACTTGAACTAATGTGCAGCATATTTGTTATCGAGAAGAAGTAACGACACTATTGTCTGGGATATGTAGATTTTTTTTAAAGAACATGTCAAAGTAATGGCCTCTTTAGTGATCGATGGATTTATCATTGAGGGAAGTAGTACAATGTGCTAAAGCTTAACCTTGGGTCTATATTAGAAGCAAATGTTTTTTCTTCTCTTTTTGTTTAATTTTGTCATCTGTCCAATCATCTGTATATAATGGTGGGTGTTCGATGTGCTAAGGTCTATTTGTTGTTAACATGTTTGCATTTCCTTTCATTAGTGCACATTTCATTTACTTAATGAATGTAAAATTCTGTAGTCGTAAGGAATTTCTCATGTGTCTAAGATTGGTGAGCATGGGCACAAAAATTATTGTTCGAAGAAGTAACTATGTAGAGATGATATTTTGATAAATGAAATGATTTTTCCTTTTGGAACACAAAAGTTTTCTAGTAAAAAAAATGATTCTTCCTCTTGGTGTATTTTCCGGTGTGGCTGGGCTGTTAAGTAGTTAAGACAGTTTGCTTTACTAAGCATCAGTCTTTGTTGAAACCGAGCTGAAGATTGACACTTCCTCCGTTTATATTGTTTATTTATCTATATATGTGTGTACGGTCTACAGGTTTGTCCCCAAGTCAGGAGTCAGTAGAGTCTGGCACCAAAAAGTCCAGTATTTCTTCTGGTGGAAGGGCTCAAGATCCAAAAGAGTTTCTACGAAGATTCGTCGATAGTCAGATTCTCACTACACACCTTGAAAACTGGTATGAAGATTTAATTAAAACCTCAGGGCACAAACCACCTGCATTTGAAGTTTCGTTTGAGTTAATAGACATTCAAAAGTTCGATTATGCTTTGGAAGGGATTCCATTTCAGCAGCTGATTCGGATGCCCAGTGATGTGTATGCTTCAACAACAAATACTTTAGATGCTACTACCTATCTTGCACTTGAAGATTTTTTGCATGCCAGTACAAAGGGATTGTGGGAGGCCTTTTGGGCTGTAGATGAGCAGATTCCTTTTTATATATCAAGCTTGTACGATGCAAATTTAAGATTCTACCAAGCTGAACAGGCAATAGCTAAAGGTAAACTTGGAGGGCTTTGTGCCACAGCTATAATGTTGAAGAATCCAAGACATCCTCAGGGAGAGTGGGATGATGTTCTTGAGTTAGTGCTAATGCGCAAAGATATTGGAAGACATGCATCAAAAGAAAATGACCATCAGCCTTCTCTGTCGATTATTGGTGAAGCCCTATTCTTTGCTCTCCGTGTATTGCTTGCAAGAAATCTGAGCAGATCAAACATTCCTGATAGTATGAATTCTGTTTTTGTTCTTCTTGTTGACTCTCAGCATGGTGGGGTTATGAAAGTTGATGGTGATGTGAGCAAGTTGGCTTTTGAACTGGATAATGTATATCAATGTGCTGCTGACTGGATAAAGGATTACTCTATCATTTCAATATCACCAATTGATAGGATCTGGAACAAGCTTGGAAATGCTAACTGGGGAGATATTGGTGCCTTGCAGGTACTTTATGCTACCTTCAATTCTATCAGACAGTATGCTGGCGTGCCTAAGAACTCCATTGAAGATTTAGCTGCTGATCACAGTTCTCGTCTTCAAGCTAGGAGAATAGAAAGGCAAATGGGTGATTCCAGAGTGAATGGCAGTGGTTTATTTCGCTTCCAGCAGCGTGGCACTTCCCCAGAAATTGTAGAAGTACAGGAAGAGGCCATCCGAGTGGAGTCTGAGAAGTCAATCAAACTAGATGTTGGATCAATTCTCTACATTGAAGATTCCCACTGGCAGAAAGGATATCAGATTGATGATGTGCTTGATGACGGTAAAATCCCATATTATATCGCATCTTCAGTTGATGATCCTAGGAAGCCTCTCTTTTTATATGTTGGATCACTTCCATCTCAGTTAGAACCAGCTTGGGAAGACATGGAATTGTGGTATCAAGTCCAAAGACAGACTAAAGTATTGAGTTTAATGAAACAAAAGGGCTTGTCCAGCAAATATCTTCCACAATCGAGTGATTCGGGAAGAATACTTCATCCTGGTCAATGCAGGAGGCCTAGCTCAGGTGGTAATTGTGATCATGTGTGGTGTGGGACTCAAATTCTTGTGACTACCCCTGTTGGCAGGACAGTTGCTGATATGGTGAGGAATGGTGACTTTGGCACGAAAGAGGCTATCAGGTGTTGCCATGATTGCTTATCTGCTCTTTCTTCCGCTGCTTCAGCTGGAATTCGGCATGGTGACATCAGACCTGAAAGTATAATTTATGTGACATCTGGAGTTGGGCAACACTATTTTCTGTTAATTGGTTGGGGACATGCTATTCTGGAAGAGCGGGATCGTCCAGTATTGAATCTTCATTTCTCATCTACATCTGCACTTGAAGAGGGAAAACTGTGCTCAGCCTCTGATGCAGAGAGTCTTGTGTACATGCTTAATTTTTTTGCTGGTGGGGACTTTCATGACTTAGATTCCGTTGAGGGGGCACTCAAGTGGAGGGAAAACTCATGGTCAAAGAGGCTAATTCAGCAGAAGCTTGGAGACATATCTGCGATATTGAAAGCCTTTGCAGATTATGTTGACAGCTTGTGTGGAACACCATATCCTATGGATTATGAGATTTGGCTAAAGAGATTAAAGAGACATATCAACGAAGAAGACCATGGGAAGGCAATTGACAACTCCAGTTGAGAATGTTGTTCCTTAAATACGAGGGGATAATCAAAATCTTTGCCTTCCGGATAGTCAACTCTCTGGACAGCATTGCACCACTGTGAGTACTTAAGAAAGGTCATCTTTCCATAATTAATCTCACTTTCAGGAGTTGAGAAAAAGAAATAACATAGAGATGTCAAATAGTTAATGGTTGTCCGATGCTTATGTTTCTCCTAACTGCCATGATTATGCGAGTGTGAATCGTCTCCCAGTACTTCGATGCTACTTGCTGTTTCTGAATTAGTTTGGGAGTTCGGAAGGAAACTATGGAGCAGTTAGTTCTCATGCTTGCTGTCCAGGATGCTAATTGCTAAGTTCTTGAAGATTAGACGATTATTTTGCGTTCGAGAAGAATTTTTGTGGAGGTAATATTGTGTTGAATCAGCCTCATTTATTTCCTGTATAGGAACTATATTCAGATTGTTATGAATGTGTATTAATTGTGTGGGGGATATACAGTACTCCCTCCTCTCTTAAAGATTTGTAATGTTACTTTTTGATAATCAAAATTAACCAACTTTGTTGTGTTAAATTGGCTTACATAATTTTTATTTCAGTCCAAGTTACCATTTTAAATCACATTGAAAACAGCATATCTATCTATATATTTTCAAGAAAACTTTTACACTACAGAAAAATATTTAAGCTTAAAATTTAAATGTTCAACCATCAAAGTCAAAATTTGACATCTTTTAAGCATTAATGGTCGTTTAAGAAGACTTCAAAAACAATATATATATATATATATATATTTTATAAATTGGGTCTCATTTAATAATTACGTTTCTGCATTAGACCATCTTCAATAGAAAATAATTTATCTTCTAAATATTTTATACTACATCACATTATTCTTCCTTCATATCATCAAATATCCCAATAGTATTTTATATTCTACAATTAGAAAATATTTTAAAAAATTATTCCACTTTTATCTCCCAACCACACGATTTTCTCTTCCTCCATGTTTATTAACATTATTTCATTATTTTTTTTACTCGAAAAAAGATAGAAAATCAAAAAAATTTACACCAAATCAACAAACCTGGGCTTCTATTTATGTATCTTTAAAAATAAAAATATTTAAAAATAAAAATTCAATAAAATAATATGTCAAAAATAACAAATAAATAAGGGAATAAATGATAAAATCACAATAGGCAATAGGGGCAAGACACGTCGCACTCTGCACGCACCCGACAAGGGCTGTAAAGCCTCTGCAAAGTGCGACGTGTCCGACACTGATTGGCCAATTTTTTTTCCAAAATAATTCTTCAAAAATGATCAAAAAGTTCCATTCCTCCAAATACTCCCAGTTACAGCCAAATACCCCTCCAAATATGTGATATTAGATTTGTCTTAGATGACTTTGCATTAGGTGGTGGAATGAATGAATGTATTCTTATTAGCCTTGAATCGTTTTAAGAACATGATATAATATTACCAAAAGTTAGAAATGGAATTAGAGCCTGGTTTTACATTCAGAACATCCAATGCCAAATGACTTGCGAGTTGCGTCCTATAATAAAAGTGTCTTAATGATACATCTTATTTAAGTTCCTCTCCACGGTTTAGTTCAATATTAAACCCCTAGTTATTATTCTGATGTATAGTGTTGCTGAGCCTTATACACACACCCAATTGATTGGTGGAAAGATGAGGGACTGAGGGAAGTCATACTCATCGTAACTCATGGTCTACTGAATTACTCAATGCTAAAGATCAACTAGAACAAGACTAAATAGACGTCGGCTCGTCAGATACAATGACAAAACAAACAGAAGCACTTATTCTGCTTGCCGACGATATTTTCCGCATAAATTTGTCCAAAAATATCTCATTGCATGAAAACTTTTTTTAACAATAAGAATTACTAATTACATACAAAACAAATTATAATCTAATACGGAAGACCTGAGCCTACAATAGACTATGCTATTAAGCCATTGTGAAAACTGACTTGTAGCATTCCTCACTTCCAACATATGCTCTCAGATTCCAGATTTACAATTAATTAAGCTTTTTAATTAACACTTGTCCCAAATTAGATAACCACGTTGCTACATTTCTATGGTTGATAAGTCCCTTTAACTGTTCCATTATTGTCACCATTATCCATCCATCAAAACTATATAGATGTACCTATCCTACATTTGGTGAACCAAGTAGTCCTAAGTAAGTTTACTAACCAAAATAAAAATGAATCGTCACGGCCATCAAACACCAACTCCGGCAGCAAGCCACCACACTTCCACCACCACACATCACACAAGTTCAACTCCAGGCCATCATACCGGGACGACGACTCATCAAGCTCATCCATTGGTGGCTAACAAGCCATCAGTGAGGGTTTACACTAAGGCTAAAACTGATTACTCCCTCACCATCCATGATGGTGAAGTCATCCTTGCACCTTCCAATCCTGCTGACCTTCGTCAAGTACGTGTGGCTCTCTTAACTAAAATATTATTAACTCTATCCAGTGACGAAATTAGAATTTTAATATTAGCGAACGGATGAACTTATACAATCCAAACAAGGAAAACAAAATATAATAACGTAGGAGTGGACGAAGTAATTTTTTAGAAAACGAATAATAGTTTTTTTTATTTTTACAAAAAAATGAGGAAGGAAACTACCCCTTCGCCTCCTAGTTCCATCACTGCTTGACTGCTTTCATCTCAATTTAACTTGAAAGTTCGTTTAATAACATAAACTCAATTTCGATCATATATAACATAACTTTCAAAACAAATAATTAATGTTCAAATTTGGAAATATAAGTGCTTAGTGTGTGATTTAAATTTGTACATGTTTGCAACACTGGGTGAAGGATGAGAAGTTCGGGCACAAAGTTAAAGATGCAGAGGGGTTCCCATCTTTTGCACTGATCAATATGAAAACAGGAGAAGCCCTTAAGCACGCTACTAAAGCTACTCATCCAGTACATATCTTTCTTTCTTTTCCTCTGTTTTGTATCTAATAAATATACTCGGAATATTATTATCGTCATTAGATATCTTAGCAAACTATATTTACTTATTTGCTTGTTTTATTACATACAGGTGCAGTTGGTGTCTTACAATCCTGACCATCTTGATGAATCAATCATGTGGACTGAGAGCAACGACTTGGGTGATAATTACAAAACTATTAGGAAGGCCAACAACATTGAACTCAATATCGATGCTTTGAATGGAGATCCTCAACATGGGGGAGTCCATGAGGGCACCAAGATTGTTCTTTGGGAGTGGAAAAAGGGGGAGAATCAACATTGGAGAATTGCACCCTATTGTGAGTAGTCTTTGATCTAATATTTTCTACTCCTACTTAAAATGGAGATAAGATTGTACATTAGATTTTGTATAACAGTATTACACCTAGTTAAAATCATATCAGATGTTTTATTTTATATTTTTGAATTAACCTTTAAATAGCAACTAATATTACGTCACAATCTTAACGTAAGCTTTAACGTAATTAAAATGGTTAGTTATTGCGCTTTAATCGGATCAAATTTGTTGTAATGCAAAGAAGAATTTTTATTATTTATAATAAGGGTACAAAATAAAACCCACTACGCTTGTACCTCAGTTGTTCGTGTTTTATCAAATCGAAGCAAATCGGTTATGATCGACTGCCTAAACTCATGAGTCCCTAATTATTTACCGACGATTTAAGTAGATATCCTGGCTTGGTTGCTTGATTTGAACTTGATATGAGCTTGGCTTGATTTGAGCCCCGACTCGAAAGGATAGGTGCTCTATTACAAGTCGGACGTGTCCTCGGGTTCACGGATTTCCAGACTCTATCCCGACTCGATATGGTTCGAAATGGAGTACTTAGCAACAGATTCCCCGTGTCGATGCCTCTGGACTTAATCTTGGGTCTTAGATTTGGATCTCCTGGTCTAATTCTAGACTTGATAGACTTATCGTAAGCGCTTGCAACGCGGGACTTTGCTTTCACGCCGACGGTGGAACTTTACCTTCTCGCAATGACTTACCGCCTCGCGGCATTCTATCGATATTTGACTCAAAGTGACTTGGATTTGGGGATAGGACTCGAGATTGAAACTGTATGGAAAGGATAAGAAGGCATCAAGGCCATGTTTGCCTACTAAAACTTGCCTAGCAACGCATTGTTGTAGACGATGATGCATCGCATGGTGAGCGCTCCAACCTTTGTCGATGATACTCGATCGACTAGACAGGGCCTTAGCAAATGTTTCCCCCGCCAGTAATTTTTATTCCTAACTGAATTTGATGATTATCACTGAATTTATCGGATCTAGCTTATTCCGTAATATTCGGCTGCTCTTGAAAAAATCGTGGACTACGTAGCTTCATTCCCCGAATATTCAAGCCGCTCTTGAAAAAACTTTCGCCGATGCTCATCACATTTTGCTTCAAACTTGAAGAATGAAGCTCAGGCAAGAATCTTGATTTCAGCGCCTATTTTGGCTACTCCTGGTAGCTTCAGCCACTACGTGGTTTTGTTGGCGGTTTAAAAGATTTAACTTAGAAAAATTTAAGCGATCGCTCTCCCAGATTTCTCAAGTCAATATTTTTGATGTTTTTGAGATGGAATTTTCATGGGGGTTTATATAGGCCTCCTTCTAATACTCTGCCTCGACGTATTTGGCTTGTTTTCAGGATCACTTATCTTAATCAAGTACACTTCGAAGTAAAAGATTCAATTTAATTTTTTTGTGAACTACTTTGCCTCCAATAATACAAAAGAGGCGCCTATTTGTAGGCCTGTGAAGATTCTAGACTTTTTTTTCTAGGTCAAATACATTTTCATATCGCCCCGAACTTCCCTGAGCCTCATTTTGAACCCCGCTCATTCTAGAAGGTGTCTTTCATTTTGTGCTCACGCGGCTAACTTCTATTTCAAGCCCCACATTTAAATTCACCAATAAATGGGATTTTCAAGCCCTAATTTTAATGACATTTAACCTGAGCCTATTTTCTTAAAACCTCGTTTCTGGGGCTTTTTTAAAATTTAGATTGATTAATGTATAAACCCCTATTTTGATTAATTAATTGTAGTGGCTTAATTTCTAGAACCCTATTTCGATTTAGTGGCTTAATCGAGAACCAAAAATCAGCCTCGTGGCATTTTTTAGAGATCGACATCAATTACCTGATTAATTGCATTAATCAATTTAATTAATTATTTTAATAAAATTTCGATGTCTACATTTGTAATGACGAAAATCGAGTCCTAAATATGTAGTCTTGGCATGATCCAGAATTTCCCAAATTGTTGTTCGTTATGCAAGATTAAGTGTGTTGGTTATGATGAGTTATGATTTTATTTACAAGTTACATCTTATGTTTTGTGCAGGAGTTGAGTAATCCACTTATATATCGATGAACTACGCTGGTATAATACTAATTCCACCGGAGATGAATAAGAGTGATGGAGGAATAATGCATTTTTCACGACTACGTACCTTTGGTTCTTATGTTCTCGTGTGAGCAACAACTATTTATGAACTATTGAACTAATGTAAAATATCGTGTTTGTTATGTTATGTTTGAAATTGTTGAGATTGTATGTATTTTGGAAGTGGTCGAATCATAAATTTTATATAAGGAGCGATGAGTTATTAGACAATTGAAAAAAATATACGAATTTAAGGGAAACGAACAACTTAATTTTAAATAAATGAATGATAAAATTTTATTTTTAATATTCCACTTCCAAGGTCCTCCATTGATTTGGACTAACTTGGTAAGATACTAACATCACGAATTATCAAATACATAAGCAGTTCTCTTTATTTGGGCAAATATGGAGACTTATGTCATTAAACTCATTAAATATTTAAAATAATTAATTCATCATTTAATTTTATTAAGTTTATT
The DNA here is from genome assembly GCA_019722365.1 of Lithospermum erythrorhizon. NCBI lineage: Eukaryota > Viridiplantae > Streptophyta > Magnoliopsida > Boraginales > Boraginaceae > Lithospermum > Lithospermum erythrorhizon. The sequence continues at coordinate 151,973 of JADFUC010001218.1, read as the reverse complement.
TATTTATAAATTATTTTAAGTATTAATTTTTTGATAAATAAGTACTTAATAAAATTCAATAAAATTTTAAGCTAAACTTTCTACTTATTTTTCTCCTCTTAAAAATTTAGCTTTATAAAGTTCAAATTTACATATTTTCTCCTCCCCATAATTTTTTTTCATATCTCATTTATCCTCAATAATAATAATACATTAATAATAATTATTATTATTATTATTATTATTGATAGTAATAATAATGATAAAAAATAAAAAATAAAAATAAAAAATAAAATAATGATAATAATAATAATTATATTAATAATAATAATAAATAGAAATAAAAATAATAAAACTAATAATAATAATAACAACAAAAAAATAATAATAATAAAAATAACCATAATAATAAATATAATAATAAGAATACATATAATAATAATAATAAAAAATAATAATAATAAAAAATAATAATAATATAAACAATAATAATAACAAAAGAATAATAACAAAAATACTAACAAAAATTAAAATAAATATAATAATAATAATAATAATAATAATAAAAATGATATTAATAATAATAATAATAATAATAAAATAATAATAATAAAAAATAAAAAATAATAATAATAATATAAACAATAATAATACTAACCAAAATAATAATAATAATAATAATAATATTAATAGTAATACACAATAATAATAGTAATAATAGTAACAAAATGATAAAATAATAACAAGAATAATAAAAATAATAACAAAAAATAAAAAATAAAAATAATTAAAAATTAAAAAATTAAAATATGATAATAATTAAAAATAATAATAATGAAAATAATAAATAATAATAACAAAACAATAATAATAATAAAATAATCAAAATAAAAATAAAACAAATAATAATAATAAAAATAATAATAAAAAACTATAACAATAATAATAACAATAATAATAATAATAATAATAGTAATAATAAATAAAATGATAATAATAAAAATAATGTTAAAAAATAATAATAATAATAATAAAAACAATTATAATAATAATAATATAAAAATAAAAATAAAATAATTATATTAAGAATAATTATTATAATTATATTAATAATAATTATTATAATCATATTAATAATACTATTATAACGATATTAATAATAATAATTATTATAATTATATTAATAATAATTATAATAATTATAATAATAATAATAATTATAATAATAATAATAATTATAATTAATGATAATAATAACTATAATAGTTAATAATAATAATTAATAACATATTTTTTTGTAATCATATTTATTCTATTCATATTAACAATATTTATGGAGTATTATCTATTTATCTATTGTAGTATTATTTATTTAATATATGATGGCTATATATAAATGAAATAGAGCTGATAAGTTGTCAAAATAACTCAATTTAAGTCTTTTTTTCTTGACCTCGTTATCAAACACTCCAAATATTTTCACTTCCTTCAAGATTCATTCAAGCTTATAATTTAGTTTCAATTATTCGCTTTTCAAATTAGACTAATTTTCATTTTTTACTTCAAATTTAATGTAATAACCCGCTACGTTGAAAAAAAAAATTTAAAATTTTTCTTGGCCGGCGGACCCGTGATAAGATAAATAATTTCGATGATAATATTTTTTTTGTGATTATTCGAGCCGTGTTATATTTATAATTTAGTAGTAATAGTCAGATAATTCGAAAGTTAAGTTAGATCGTTAAGTCGTCGCTCGATAACTCGATTCGCTGTGGATTTCTGACACGGTAACTCCCTAAGCAAGAACTTCCAAGCATTTAAGTGTTGCCTCTCCATCCTTCCACTAATCACCAACACAAAATATCTCCCTCCTTCCAAGCTTTGGCCGAGACCCCATTGGAGAGCAAAACAAGAAATTTTGTCTTCCAATTCTTCACTTTATGGCTCATAAACATCCTCGAGTTGATTGTTAAGGTTTCCCAACATCTTTCCCTACGATTCGAGGTAAGAAAGTTAGAGTTTTGGTTGATTTTTCTTGGTTTACTTTTGGAATAACTTAATTTTATGATGAATCTTAGTTTGTTATGGGTTTAAGATGTATATAAGCGATTTAATTCACGACTTAGAGGTCGCTGAGGATGTTATGGCCGAAGCTGACTTCTTTAGTTTTAGTTGACTTTTTGGGTTGATATTTTCTAAGACTTTAAATGTGTAGGAAGTTAGATTGGGGCCTTATTGAAGCTATTGTGATATTAAATTGGTGATTTAAAATTGATTAAAGGGAGTTAGGTTGAAAAAGTGTTAATTCCAAGTTGAGTTGTAATTGATATTTTGGAGTTACATGATTATAATTAGGACTGCTGACACCAGAATGACTTATAATGCTGATTTGTAATGATAAAGTAATAAAATAGAATGTTAGCGAAGGAATCGATTTTGGTCAGGTCCGATGGGATTAGTAATTCGATAGTTTACCCGCTACGTTAGACCGTTTTAGAAATCATTCCGATTGTGAGTTGGTAATGTTTATTCTAGAACGTAATTTTGGTATTAGTTCCCCGGTATACTTCGGTAAGCCAGTAGGCCTTGAATCGCTGGAAAGTGGCACGCCTGCTATCGCGTTTTTCGTGAGGACTTTTGTGATAACTAGTAGAGGCGCGTAGTACTTATCTCACGTGTATTACCTTATGTACTTACTTTTAAATGGTGTACATGTATTCGTAATATAATTATGTAAAGTGGTATATACATGTCTTTGTAATATAATTATGTGTGAATGGTGTACACGTCCTTGTAATATAATTATGCGTGAATGGTGCATGTCTTTGTAATATAATTATGTGTGAATGGTGTACACGTCCTGTAATATAATTATGTGAATGGTGTACATGTCCTTGTGATATGATTACTTGAGAACGGTATACATGTGAATGGTCAGACGATTACGTGTGGTTTGGCAATATGGTTACGTGACTCTATTCTCGCGCATCAAGAATGGCTGAGGTGTTGATGGCTTGAACTCCCCCACTTATATTTCTCGATTGTGGCCTTGTCGGCACCGTTGTTTTCCCGTGACCTCGCCTCAAGACTTATGTGTTTCTCGTGAGCTTGCTCAAGACTGTTGTTTTCCCCGTGCCCTTGTCGGCACTTATGTGTTTCTATGGCCTTGTCGGCGATTGTGTTTGACTTTACGAACAGGAGATGTTTTAGCCGCGGTGCTTGGATATTGTTTGGGAGCAGTAGATGGTTATCGGTGAGGCGATGGTTGGGGGAAGTTACGTATGTCTGAGGTAACTTCGAGTATTAGGATAAGTGACCATAGAATTGATGGCTATGGGTTGTGGCTCTTTAAGTGTGACGCCTTTATACGTGGGTATAAGAGTTATTGTGTATCGCCTTATACGCCGGGTATAAGAGCGTTGTGTATCGCCTTTATACGCCGGGTATAAGAGCGTTGTGCACGCCTTTATACGCCGGTATAAGAGCGCCGCTGCGTGACGCCTTTATATGTCGGGTATAAAGAGCGTTGTGTATCAACTTTATACGCCGGTATAAGAGCGTTGTTTATCGCCTTTATACTGGTATAAAGAAGCGTTGGTTATCTCATACTGCATAAGAGCCAGATCGATTGTCGAGCTTAAGGAATCGTGATTAGAACTGATGGTATCTAGTTGACGAAATGATCATTTACTGGGAGTTATAGTCGTTGTTGAAGTCTCGGAATTCTTCTAGAATTGTGTGCTTACTAGAACCCTCTATTATATCTTCATGTGTTATGTCCGAGACAACCTCGTGGAATCGCTAAGGCCGCATGACTTTATTAAGTAGTCCCGTATATATATGTATTTTAGTCATATTTGACTACTTATATCTATTCACTTCCATCTGCTGTTGCGCTGGCCGCCAGCGTTTTTGACGGGTCGTATTTCCTTTCGCACTTTAGCCTTCTGTCGACAACTATTTTGTATTCGTGGATACGGTATTTACTCGCTTTAGCCTTGCCATGCCATCGAATTTTTGTAGACATGTTATATATATGTAAAGTGGTTAATGGACGAGATATCTTTGGGAATGAAGGTACGCACTTATAAACCGAAGTTTATGCTAATCTGGCCGACGACAAGTGATGATATTTTTATATATGGGAGAAAAAATTGGATCAATGTGCTCGAATATAAGTTCTCGATCTAATCCATCGACGATACTAATGAGGTACATAAGTTCCGTGATACTAAATGGAGAATTTGGGGGAGATAATTCGCACTTAGGCTATCTCGATTTAAGACGTATTTTGCTCAGCTTATATTAAGAAAGAAACGAATAGAGGCCTTACGAGGAACGTGCTTAGATGTGTCATGAGAGATTTATTTAATTTAAAATAAGGAGTAGCACCTAGGTGAACTAAAGATAAGTAGTTGAGGGTGTATGCTTGAGTGAAGAAATGTTGAGATATAAGTTTGGGTTGTCGTGATGCTGAAGTTGATGTTATATCGAAATTAGCCATACTTACGGAAGATAACAAATAGAAGATATCTCTCTTTCATGGGCTACAAGACTGAAGTGAGGAAGTTATTGATTTTCGCGCTGGTTTATCGGGGTTACCGGAAAGTCGTTGGCAAGAAGTATTTGTGGCAAGTAACATATAAAAAATAATACTCTTGGGTATATAGTCTTTAAATAGATAAGGTATTTAAATTATTCTTATTCGCACGATCAGGTAGGTTAACTTCTGTGATATTTATTTTCACTCTCGCCTTTTAGTCGACTCCCTATTTTCCTACGCTGGCGGGCGCTTTTATGCCTATGTTGTCATGAATGACCGATATGCATTGGCCGAGTAGTCACAGCATCAGCGAAGATGACGTTGGTGGCTTCAAGACCTCAACAAATACACGCTTATCTTCTTGAAGTTTCAAGTATGTAATAATTATTGTTGACTCGCGTAAAACAAGTAGTTTGATATTGTACTTGTATTATTACTCTTCGGGGCTTGTATATTGTTGGTTAATTCACCCCGATGGACGAAAGGCATTATTTTATTTATGATGTTAAATGAGGTCGCTTTTTAATTGTTATCCATCATTGGGTGACTCTCGATTATACAGCTTGATGACTATCTCCCAAGCTCGATGCACACATGCCCTAGTCCCATAATTTGCATATTGCGGCAAAGGATAGTCGTTCTTGGAGTTAAAAAATCCTTTACACAACATTTTCTTTTTATATATTCACATTAGTATGTAATCTTGGTACTATTCATTGTACTAATTTAAATTTTGAAAACTATTTGTGCAACATTTTGTAATTTCAAGGACTAGCATTACACCAATATAAACTTCGGTGACTTGGTATTGACTTTTGACAAAGTTGAGGAATTGTTTGTGCAATCAACTCGAAATACTTTGGCATACAAAGTTTGTCTTTTTCATGTGAGGATAAGCGATAGTTGCAGAAACACTCAAAGAGTTTGCCAAAAGTCGAGACTTAATCCTCAAAATTTTTATTGATCCAATAATAGTCTTTATAATTCCAAACTTGTTGTACATATGTTTCTTTTCCTCCATGCAATAATAGACTTAATCCTCAGAGTTTTCATTAATAAATCATGTTACTATTTTACCAATTTACTCCCTCCATTCCACAAAGATTATTTACTTTTTCTTATAGTTGTATATTCAACTTTGACCTTAAATAGGGCATATTTATTTGTATTATATAATATCGGATAAAAATATATCAAGCACTCAAATGATTTTTTATTAATATATTTTTTATCAAGTATTATACAATACAAATAAAAATATCTACGGTCAAAGTTTAAAAGGTACAATAAAAAGTCAAAAATGATAATTTTTGTGAGATGGAGGTAATATAATATACATAGAAATTAAGAATACATCAACATGGCACAATGACTATTGGCTTATGCTCCCACAATGGAGAACCAGAATTTAATTCTCTCCACAAACATATTTAATTTTTGCTAGCCTGCTACCATTCATAAGACTTTCGAACAAAGTCACAAATGGGCCCCTGCCTATACATAAAGGGCCACCGTTTGTTAAGGGTTTGAGACCCCCTGCCCGCAAGCTCGGCGGCCTCTGCTTTCTAATCAATGGGCCGGGGCCGCTAAATCCCAATACCGGGCCTGTCCGCTTCGAAGCCCGTGTCTCGGGGGCTTTAGCGTGGTAACGTCAAATTTAGACGTTACCACGTTTTACACAGTTCCAAGAAATTAAGATAGTGTAATAAACGTGGTAACGCTTCACATGTGCCGGATAACGTGCTTTCGTTGTGTTCGTAACAAACGCTGTAATGTCTTATTAGACGCTACCAATGCTAATTACCATCTATATTTTCGAACGTTTGCTATTACAACGGCTATTTTATGAATAAACGTTACCACGTCTTATCCAACATGGTAACGCTTGATCTCAAACGGCTATATTTTCGAACGTTGGTGAAGATAACGGCTAGTATTATGAATAAACATTACCACGTCTGATCAAACGTGGTAACGTCGATTCTTAAACGGCTAGTTTTATATCCGTTAGCACTAAGCCGCTACCACGCTATACCGACGCTGTAACGTTTTAATCCTCGTGGGTGATTTCGACATTCCACCATTAGTTGGCCTTCTATAAATAAAGTAGAACCACAAACCTTGTTTTCTTCGTCAAATCCTAAGCAATCAAAAGCAATTCTTTTATATTCATAAGCAATACTTGGATAGAAATTAAATAATTTCTTTTATAATCATAAGTATTCTTGATCACAGTCAAAGCAATTGTGGTATATTTCAATTCGTCGGCTTAATCTCATCGATCTTGAAAGCTTGCCTTGCTCCGGATTCGTATTCTCTATCTTTAACTTGTTATTTGCTATATTTTGTTGTTTTACATTTTATAATGGCCCCTAAATCCAATTTCAATTACATACCAATTCAAATAACCTTTGTTAATTTAGAAGATGACGTATTTATGGAGTCACTACCCGTAATTAATTCTCAATCTAGTGTTAATACGAAAGTAATAACGAGAGAAAAAAACTTCATGGGTTCGGGAACCACTTTGATGGCGATCGCAGGAAACAAAAAGGCAATTTGTACTTATTGTAAAGATGGAATTAAGATGAAAACGGAAGGAGGCCAGCGGAACCGGGTCATTGTAGACACTTAAGTAACAAACATCAAATAACAAAGGATAGTGTTCCCGGTGGGAGCTAAAGTATGAAGACTCCATTTACATTCAATGTGGCGAGCCCCATTCGTAAATCCAAAAGACCAAACCTCGCTGGGCATACAGAATCCATCTCGACAGGCACTGCCATTTGTCACATCCTTGCTATTCATCGCTTCTTGTAAGAAGTGGGCTCGCTACTTTCAATGATGAGCTTCACTCATACCAAGCTGTTCGGGTGGCGATCCTCGGCTGATCTCCTAAGTGGCTGTTCTCTACAAGGGATCTAAGTTAACTGGTCTTCTATGAAAAAGGTTCCACTTGTGGCGTGTCGATGCCTCTCGCATTAGATGCATCGAGCATGACTTATCTACTTGAGCTTCATCAAGATGAACACCATTGGCTTCTAGTCTCCCTCTTCGGGATGTATATTCTTTTCAAGGAATACCTGCCAAGGTACTGAAGATTTTATTCTCCGCTTCGTGTGTAAGTAGTAACCAATCGCTTCCCTTGGATATCCTATGAAATAATAAAGATTTATCGATTTGGGCGCAGTTTATCTTTTGTTAATCTCTAACATAAGCTTCTGCGCCCCCCAAATCTTTAGAAAACTCCAACTTGGGAATCTTCCCAAACTATACCACAAGGAGTTTTATCTCACGACTCGTTGACATCTCGTTTAAGGTAAGTGCCGCGCTTAGAAGCGCATATCCCCCGTAAAATTAACCGTAGATCGATAGGGCTTCATCATAGATCGAACTATGTCAAGAAGGGTTCGATTCTTTTCGACACGCCATTACTGTATGCTCTCGCTGATCGAAGTCATAAAACAATACTACACTCTCTAAGACGAGTATTGAACTGGTGACCTTCAAATATTCTCCACTTAATGCATCGAGAATCTTTTATTGTCTTGTTCAATTGGTATTGTACTTCATTTCCTGGAACTCCTTGAATTTCAAAGGACCTTGCGGTTTGTGTCTCACGATACACACAAAACCGCATCTACCGTGAGTCATCGTGAATTTAAGTAGTTATAACCTCCTTCGCATGTGTTCATTGGCCCACATACATCGCGTGTATGATCCCCAATAAATCACTTGCCCTTTCATTTTTAAGCCATGGAAAGGCATTTTTGGTCATTTCTTGCCCGTAAGGCAAGCACTCACACTTATCGTAGATGATTCATAATCGAAATCCCTAAGTATTCCACCTGGCTGAGTTTCGATTCGGTTCTCAAGCACGCACTCTAGTCTCCTCTGGTACCATAGGTATGTTTGGCTTAAGTCAAGTAGCTTATTCCCGTTTTAAGTTTATGTTATATTTACTCATTAATCATGTCTCAAACGTATAGACCATTTTGAAGCGGGAGGCGGTACCAAATACTACCCCATTCCCGGTGATCCTAAATTATCTAGATCTATTGAAATGAAAAACCATCATTATTCAAACAGAATAGTTAATATTCCCGCAAATTGCGTGTACATAAGAAACCTGAGATAAGTTCAAAAACAAGGCCCGTAAGGGGTCTTTAAACTACTTGATCCGACGCAATCCAAGCAACCTTCAAGGCCATTTCCCACACGCAGTATCCATTTCCCCTCTTCGAGTCTTCTACTTGACTCGAAGTTCTTGCATATTACTTAATAAATATGAGAACCACAAATCAAAAAAGTTCAAGACCAATTAAAGAGAATTGTAGTTGTACAAACTTCAATAACATACATACCAGAGGGCCGAAGGTCATGAGACCATTCTTCCTATCCGTGAACTTCCTCATGTGTCGACTTCCAAAATGAATCTGTGCTCTCGCAATAATGACACTTGTCATCCTTCCTAAATTCCTCCTCCCTTTCCAAAGAACTCAGGGATTACTCGAACCCTTGGTCTCGGCTGCAAACTTCTTCTTCTTCTTGACTTCTTCTTTGCTTTCACCACCAAAACAGTATATGAGTGTAAGTTTTAGTCTTGCCCAAAGTTCACCTCAAAGATTCTGCGGATCATCTTATGCGCCTGCTTGAGATAACTCAAACTTGTGCATATCAGTTCATGACAACCGAGAATTTGGCTCGAAGCAGACTTCTCAGATGAGATCCACAGCCCGCTTCTTGGAGACACCGTGCCTGTATGCCAGTCGACGACTGGGCCAATCATTTTAATGATATGCAGGCTTCATGCTCCGTCTGCTCTAGCCATTTATTCACTTGCAGCAATGCATCATGGCTATATCTTCGCTTAGCTTCCTTTCGGAATAATTCCTCGTTGCCTAGATATGTCATATGCCGCCACCTTTTCATGTTGAATTTTGGAATCCATGTTCCATATCGCAAAAGACGAGACATCGACATCCAACGCACGACTCAGGCTTTCAGGGGATCCCTTTTCCGACGTGGAGGCACTATCATTAGGTTTCGGGAACCTTGTTCAAAGACGTATTCTACCCTCTTGCTTGAGAATGATTCTAAGTTTCGAGACCACTCGTCAAAATTCGAAGAATTACCAGACTTTTCATGCCGAGCTTAAACGAGTTCTTAGGAGTAAAGCAATAAGGGTAGCCATATTAATTCTACAAGAATAAAGAAATAAAATAAATGTACTCAGAAACTATCATGCTAAAACACTTACAAATAAATTGTAAAGTAAATACTAATACTTCAAATCTCACGAAATATATTAGTATCAAGACCTATTACACTTAAATAAACTAACTTACATTTTGAATCCAAGTATAATAGTAGTTGTCAACCAATTATGTAAAAACTACATAACTTCAGGTCACTAAGAGATCTCTTACATGACGCTACTCCAACATTTGTATCTCTCCGAAAACCGGTTAAGCATACCACCAAAACCAAAGTGTTACTTGGATTGATCATCCGAAAGCCCACAACGTTAGTGAAATCACTTCAACATGATCCATTGTCATATCAAATGCAACATTGTAACACCCGCTATCACTTGCGCCCACCGATGCGCTGATTGCACAACTTTAAAATTGGCTTGATACTTTGCTTAAATTTTAATTTGGTGAGATTATTATTACTTTGTTTTCATTTACTCATGCATACTAGCACATAATCAAGCAATACATGCAACATGAAAAATAAAACAAGTAATGCACATTCAAGAGATATACGATATGGCCCCTAGATCCTATTACAAGTATTTATCAAATACTAACATAAGTCCTAATTCTTGTATCTTGTACTCTCGATCCATCCGAGTCCACCATATCACCACCGTGAAACGATCTTCAATATCTTCACTTGTTACAATATTTATACTAACCCATCTTAGACAAATTTCAAGTAGTTTTGTGGCAAAATAATAAATAAATAAATACAAGAAAATATGACTCAGAAGGTCATTTACAACATTACGGTTCGCAGACCGAAAAATAAATAAATGGGCCATATCTATATACCTCCATTCCAATCACCATTACAAAATATAGGCACTTTATTAAATCACATAAATGAACTTAATAAATATTTTAAATGGCATTGGAAAATGCATGTTTGTAATTATCAAATTAATTAATCCATGTAATTACACATATTAAAATTAATTAATATAAACTCAATTATCATACACATGTCAATTAATAATTATTACCAATAATTATTAACTCAGATACATATTATAGAAAAATATTCATCACAAATATTTTCTAAAATACATTAAGTAGTGAAGTTGTTACCATAATTATTATATCACTTTTAAATTAATAAATGTAAAAAAATATAATATAAAGGAAATTAATTAATTGTCATCACATAATTAATTAATATACCAATTAGTTGATTAAAATGACAAATAATCAATAAAACCGAATATAACTAGTCCCATAATTTTAGGAAAACCAAAATAAGGAATAAATTCGGAATTAGGGTTTTCAAAATTAGGCACACGCCATAACGTGGGGTTTCGACGACCGGCCTGGAGGCCTATGGCCCACACGCCGCCCCTCCGCCCAGTCGTCAGTCTCGAATTATCATTTTGGTACCAAAATCACTCGATCCGACACCGACGCGCCCGTAGGGTCGCCGAAGTCGGTCGGCCGATTTATGGTAATAATACCATATTTAACTCGCCGATTTAATTTACTCCGCTTTGTAGAATCGCTTTGAGGCTTAAAATTTTTCAAAATTTATGAAATTCTAACACATGCTAAATCTATAAGTTTCTTGAACAAATTCCACTGGTCGCTCATTAAAATAAATTTTCTATTTAATTATTAATAAACAGTCCAGAAATCTCAAAATTGTTTCAGGCACTTAAAAAATCCCAAAATTATGAAATTTAATGGAGATCTTCTACGTGCTATCTGGGTTCCAGAAAAATTAGCTTGTAATTTTACAAAAATTTTACACGCCCCAAACATGTTTTACAAAATTGTTTTGAAACAAAACTAATTAAATCGTCCTTTTAATTTATGAAACAAAATCCATGTTAACAAAATATGATGATACATCATCATAAACTTGTAACACACGTAAATCAATAATCAAGAACATTGTGATTTATTCTCATCATATATTTATCAATTAAATATATGAACAAGACATCTGACCAAATAAAAATTGATAAAACACAAAACAAGCATAAAATAAATAATGTAAAGCAACTTTAATTTGGCTCACGATGCCACCGAAGAAAATTACTATGGATATAGGAGCATAAATACAAATCCATAGTTCCGCGGATCTTTAAAGCGCATACTACATTATTTAAATAAAAACATATAATTACAATATATGAACAGAGTACTTACAATGCAGCGGAGTAAATTCCACAAAAATCCACACGCTTCAAATTCACAACGTGAATTTGACTTCCCTTCAGCTCCTTGTTGTAATATCAATCGTATGATATCTCTAGTTGGTCCACAACGAGGCTGAATCAAGAACTACCCATGCTAGTAAACAAGGATGAACAAAACTGGGAAAACCCCAAAATTTTGGAGAATTTCACAAAGGGGGGCGCTACTAGGGTTTTTGGCAGAAAAAGTTTTTACAAAAACTTACGATTTAAAAACTTAAAGTTTTATATGTATTAGGTTAAACAAAGTTCCGATAAGCAAACCCGGTTAAGTATTAGTTGACTCGCTAACTCTATTAGTTCAAGTAAGACACTAATGAGTTGCTAATGAGTCGAACTATTTAATTAAGCTAATTAAATAGTAACGAGTCAATATCAATAATCTTCAAGTTATCGATAAATACTAAATTATTTCTAACCAATTAAATAACTATTTAATTGATTCTACGAAATTAATCGATATTCTACATAAAATGTAGAACCTTTTGTAATTTCAGAAATACATTTCTCAATTATTCCTTTCTTTAATTTCATATATGAAATATAACTCAACGCCACCAGATGCGCGTGACCTTCTAGGCTCGTGATAATAGTAAGTTGTATAATAATAATAATTGACCAATTACTATTATTATAACGACACGAGTAAGATCTAGCACCATAACCCCTTAAATTATCATGATAACCCACACTAGTAATATACAATTACTAAGTTGAACACTAAGTTCCGGTAATCTCATTTAACCAAACCGGTAAATGAATTGATACACAATTGTCGCAACGAGCATAATAAAAGTGAATCAATTTTCATTGATTTCCAACAAGGTAAGGCAACAATTAATACTCAAACCTTTGGAAATTTTAGTTTTAATGAGTTTTTTATAAATGGAGTCAATGAAATTTGTACTGGTAGTAATTTGCCTTTTAATTTTTGTGATGGATTAGCTGCTTTTTATTCATCGATTCAAAAGGCTATTAAATTAGTTTATATACGATGCATTCATTGATTCATCCTTTACCTCATGCATACGACAGCCATTTTGATCCTCATTCAACTTGGTAAGTTTAAGATCATCATGGGGAGTTTTATAAAGTTTTACGACCACATAATGAAGTACTTGAAAATTATGATTCGCTAACAAATACTTCTGGATGAAATTGAAACTCCATTTATATACGATGTATAATAAGTTTAAGGTTAAATTATCATCTTAGTCTTCCCTAGCTTCCGACCTTACACCATCGGGCTGGTATGTCAAGTCAATTCCGCACGAGTAAAGATTGTAGTCAACACAATCACCTTTAAGAACGCATCGAGTCCCAACATGGTTCTTCTACATCCTCATCATCCGAATCGGTTAATGAATTAACTCCAATATTTGAAAAACGGTTTTTGACACGAATCAATACAATAAAGCACAACCTTTCGATCTTTTAAAATGGTGGTCTCTGTGAAGGCAAAGTACATTTCCGATTTTATCCAAGATGGTGGAGGTATCGCTATACCCATGTCTACACAAGCAGTTTCGAATCGGCATTTTGCATGGCGGCTTCAATATACTCAATGATGCGTGGAAATTAACAAGTGTCCACCCCAACGTAGCCATTGGGGATGGACACCAAGTAACGGGAGCCACTAACCTATCCACAACCCGACAAGACGACCAAAGCAGGCCCTCCTATGAAACATCTCATCGAAGCTTTGTCGAGATGCTAAACACTGCATGAAAAATATTTACCGAGATCGGCGGGTATGGCGGCAGATATCAATAAAGTGTGGTTCTGGATCGATCATCTACCACACAAAGAGTAGGATACGAGGTTGATGACGCGTAGGTATTCCACGACCACCACCGCCACAAGAATGACGATTCAAGAAACACACGAGTGAATCTGTTTTGGTTTTATGTTATTATGTACTTTGAAACAATTATGGTTTATTTTATTTTAGTTATGCACGTGTGTTCGAACAATTTAGTATTTATGGTTTGCATTTTAGTATTTTGAAACAATTATTATGTCAGAAAGGTTTAACATTTTATCTTGTGTTGTTTCTATTGGGTTCCACTTCTCGGCTTGTATTGTTTCTAAAATCGGTGATTCTCGTGATTCTCGCTTGTATTCTCGCTAAACGTGGTAACGCTTTATATTGTGCTACTTACCCTGTGACGTATTCCATGCAAGCCAAACGCTACCACGCTGAAGAACGCTACCACGTGCTAATTTCATATGGCTTGCACCATGTTATCGGATACTAAACGCTACTCACGCCTAATATAAGCGTGGTACCTTATTACCGTGGCCTGCGGGGCTCGAACCGAACCCGGGCGAAGGCCCGTGGCTCGAACCTACTGGCCGGGCTCAACTCGCCCATCCGCCTTCGCTTATAAACGGACCGGGTGGGCCTCAGGCCTTCCGGGTTCCTGTGATCGACCCTAACCGCTACCGGGCCAAGCCCGCTAATAGCCCTGCGAGCCCGGCCCGCTTGCTGCCTAGTTTCGGTGAGCCTCTAACAGGCTCGTGGCCGAATAACCACATAAAAATTTAAATAGGCTTTGAACTGGCCAAGGAATCGTTTAGTAGGTCTCGGGCGAACATATGCCTTGCTTGAACCGACTCCAATGGACCGGAATCCCGACTGCCCCGACTGTGACCTGGTTCGTTTACCACGCCAAGCAAGGAGTGTTGAATTTATAGGAGGCTGTTATCGGTCGACTTGCTAGTTGCTACATGTTAGATCAATCAATCTGGGAGACTGGGATAGGCTAAACATACCTTAATTTTGTGTTACGAATTTGTCACATGCCTTCAATATTTCTATTCATTTGCAATAATTAATTAATCGATTGAATTAGATATCTTCTAACAAAGTTATCCTATACTTATTCTAACACAACTCATTTACAACGATTTAATCTCCCCACATCGAAGGACGCGACTAAATTATGACGCCTTTCATTGAACAAGATCAACGAACAACTCATTTACAACGCTAATACAGTAGTAATAACAAATTCGCTACCATCGATCCCTAGCCACGGAAAAAGAAAAGAAATTCGGCGCTAGTTGAGGCCTTGTGGGGATAAGCTGGAACACGATAGTCTACCTAATTAAGAAGCAAAAGTCAATAGTTTGACATTTAATCTTAGACTAGACTACTATGCAATCAATCATAATCTCCTCACTTAATTGCAGTAATTTATTAATTGTAGAAGAAGCAGACGATTAGAAAAAGTCGCTGAAACTGTTACACTAAATGGGCTTCTCAAGCCTCAAGATCTCAAGTATGAGATTTCAATGCACGAAGCCAATCGCGGAGCATGCTCCCCAATTTGGCAGTGGACGAGCCTTCCTTTTAAACTATTTTAATATTTAAATTTTGTCACTATAAGGATTAACCCACACCGCATTTAAAAAGACAGGATGCCGACATTTAAGACTCTCGGCCTTGGTCATTATGTCCTGAATACCCAACTATTATAAAAGTTTATAGATTCACGTGTATCCTTGGTGTCACCCAACTGTCTCAACCAATGGGACAGTTAGAGTTGCTTCATGTTTCAAAACCTGCCGCCTCATCTCATACTTTGATATACTACACTAGTTTATTCTTTTTACTCTCATTAATTTAGTTTATCCTGTTGTATGTAACCTATAAAACAAATACTCAATATATTATAATTTCTACCATTTATGTTGTGACTAATAATCTTGAATTAATATGGAGGAGTTAAATTTTTAAACTAATTTGTTTTGAAGAATTGTTAATTTCCCTAATACGGAGGAATGATAATATTATCGTTTTTCTATAAATAATTATAATTGATATCACTCAATTTTTTAGAGTCGATAATAATCACAGGTGTAGTACTTTTAGAACATATTGAGATGGATACAGTCATACAAGAGTATCGGTAAGCGATTCTAAGCTATTATAATATATTAGTATTTTGGTTTAGGTTTATTATCGATTCTAGTCCAATTATATTGGGCTTTAATTATTTGCCTATAAATACAGCCACCCTATCAGAATCAAGACACACAATTATTTATCAAACATTAAAATCGATTAGCGAGGGTCTAATTAAAAATTCATTTACCCTCTGGGGTGAATTTTCTGCTGTGACACTCACCCATTGAGGATTTCGTTTAAATATATATTTTTTTCCGTCAAAATCATATGATCATCTGGAGGTACAACCTCTTTGTTGTGAGTGAAAACGTCAGATAGTCCCAGTGGTTAGGAGACCTTCCGGTGGGCAGGAGTCACAGATTCGATTACCGTTGTAAAGGCGATGGGTGAATTTTTTTTTCTTTTAATCGGCCAATATAAAGGCATTAATATATATCCATTGGAAACAAAATCGTATGCCATATATAAAAAACATTCAGTTGTATGTGTACTCAAGTGTTGCAACTTGATTGGAAATTAGAAAAATAAATACGGAGTAAGATATATGAAGAACAAAACAACGAAGGAGAGGGAAAAAAAAATTATTTGTCCGACATCGAAAAGAACACACAAAAGAAATAATAATATGAATTTTTTTAGCCAAACAAAAATTAAGCGAAATCTCATCGGTGAGTATTATATAGTAGAAAAATTCATTGCAAGCGCCATGCAATTGACTACGGATCTTGTACTACCGATATCATATAGAGAATATTAGAGTAATGTAAATATTATATTATACTGATTAAATAGAATTGATTGAATAATACTTCTGATATTGTGTCTTGTTTATAGAGGATAGGAAATATGCAAAGGCATTAAACCTTAAAACTAGAGTAGTCTCAAAATATTAAATATAGCCAATATTTATACGGACATCCATTACTCTAATATAACACAATACAAAGAATAAGTGAACAACCCCATGAAATACGCAGTATTTATTGAGATTCCATGGAATATAAGCTGTATATAGTTGAAGTCTTCATAAGATAACGTTAATTAATCAAAAGGAAATATTAAGAGATAAGATTGGCTAATGATGTGTCACTTTAAGACTATTAACTTATTACAACGAATAATGGCACACATCAATGAATTTCCTAATCTGACGCCATAATTCTTGAATAAATGGCCAACAAAGCACTCGTGCTATGCCAGCATCTATTTCTTCCTCACAAAGCATCACTTAGCTTGTGTCACTTATTCTGTGGTTATCTCTATAATAATTCCATAAAATTCGGGAACATTATTATGCTTATTGATTGTGGTGCTCATTGCTGAGTATAAACTTCGCATCTTCAATTTTTAAGTTATGATTGTAATGTATACTTATCAAAATAAAGAAAATGACAAACTTATCAAAACAAAGAATGTATATGTGTTTAATTTATTTTCTTACTCTTTTGATTATTCTTGGTCCACATTCAAATGTAAGTATACTATTCATTCGAGTAGTCTACATTAATGAATGCAGCATGAAATTTGCGCATTGGATAAAGTGAATATTAGGCGTTGTGAATCCACGAAAATTACACTATCGTTGTGTGTCGATGAAAAGCACCAATAAGTTTGCTTATATATGTCAAACCTAAAGCGTAGAATAGCGTAATGAAGCCAGAGGCCGTTAAGTTTAATTAAACCGTTAAGTAAAATCAAACACTAACAAGTTGTTAATAGTAACTAACAAGTTACTAACAAACTCAACTAACTATCGAATTAATTCAATTGACTAATTAATTAATTCGGGTTCATCCGACATATTTTACATTATCAGTAAAAATTCCAATTGAGAATATCCGTTGATTACAATCAACTCGATTTAACAAATGTAGTTTAATTTCATACATGAAATAATCAACGTCCTTGTTTGTGTGTGACCTTGAGCTCGGATAATAGTAAGTTGTATAATAATAATAATTGACCAATTATTATTATTATAACGATAATAAAAGTAAGATCTAGCAATATTTCATAACCCTTAAATTATCATGAGAACCCAAACTAGTAATATACAATTACTAAAATTGTGAACACTAAGTTCGGTAATCATTCAACCAACGGGTAAATGAATTGATCTATGATTGTCCTTGATAAGTAATAAAGGGAATCGGTCTGTTGATTTCCAGCAATCTCGCGACAATATAAAAAGGGGCGTCTACGATAAAGACAAAACTCTGCCCAGGAAGGTCGATTTCCGGAATCAAAGAGAGATCAGCTGTCGGAATCAAACAACACAAGCGAATAAAGAGAGAAATATATATATATAATCAAAATTTCATCCCAAGCGAAGTCTCTTATATGAAAGCAAATAAAATAAATGAAAGAGATGCATATAGAAAAAAAAGAAAAACTAAATGAGTTCTGCAAATCTATGCAAAGGCTCGAGGCTAGAAATCATGAGAATCTCGGGGAAACCACTAATCACGAAGAGCCTCTATATAAGTATCCGACTCCTCGACTCTTGTCTCAAAAGGCGGCCACGTCCTCCATTATTGCCGAGGTGGCCTGAACACTTCCCACGCGACTTTCTTTTCATGAGGAAGCTTGGAAAACTCCTCTGCGAGGCGTTTTAGCGACCTTGAGCTTATCCGCGAATCTTAGAGGAAGTAGCCTTGCCCTGAACTTTCTTGATGCGACGAGCCTTAGAAAAGATGGCCTTCAGCTTCTTGCCATGATAAGACAAATCACATGCCAGCGAGATGCGATTGCCTTAAAAGAGGCCATGATGATCCCTCTTCCGCTAGAAGAGTCTCGTATAACCTACGCTCCAAAGAGACACGGTTCTACCTAAGACACTCATAGGTTGTCTGAAGATAGACTCGTCTGACGAAGACACTAGGAGGAAGCGACGCGGTCATATGATAATCTGCAACCATGCAAGCAGGATGTTCCCAATATTGTCATGCAAGAGCTAGTCGAGATCGCCGGGATAAGTGCAACCTCGAACTACACAAAGAAAAGAAAAGAAAGGCAAGTTAGAAAGGAAAAGGTCAAACATGAAGAGACAGGTAAGGAAAACTTACGGAAGGATGGCTTCGACCCAATCCATGCATGGGACTTCGCCGGTATCCATAACCTCGGAATTACAAACCCTCCCATTCGAGAGAAGTAGATATTTCCTGAAAGCTTATTGATTGTAAATAGACAGCAAGGTTAATAGTGGGATAAAATAGTATGAGATAAGATATAAAAAGAAAGACAAGGGGCCACACCATGGACCGTGGAGACATCTCGTGGAATCTCTTGCGTAGGTAGGGCGACCCTACAAATGGCGCCCCAGCATGTTTGGGGCACATCCTTTGAGGCAACCGGGCCTTCCTCTTCAAAAGGCTAACAAGTAGACCACCCCGTACGGCGATATGAAGAGAAGAACTATCTTGCTACAGAAAGGGCAATCGTCAACTTGGATCGTGGTAGATTCCTTGAAAAAGAAGGAAACCGTACTCTCGACTACATGGAATATCGTGCAAATCCTCCGAGGAACCTAAGGCTGGCCTGACATCACGGCTAATAATACTAATCATTTCTAACACCGGGGATGGAAGAACAAGCCAAGGCGAGAAGGGTGAGGTGGTACAAATCCCGCATTAGCCGTCAATAACGAAACCCTTGTGTTGGGGACGAAGGCTCAAAAAAGAAGATAAATGCTTAATAAGGCGGGAGCACTTATGATCATCGAAAACTAGAAAAGGCGGCCGTCGGGGCTTCAAGAGCGATCCCAACTAGGGTGGTGATTCCGGAGCGACGAGCCTCTACCATGCTATCAAAGGTCTACTCTAGCGAGAAGGGCAATAAGCTGACGGTCAGATTATAAATACTTACAAGAACAAGAATGACTAAACTTCATGGCGGTTCGGTATCCATAAGCGCCATCTTGAAAAGCTTTTCCTTTGCATGTGGCCGTGAGGCTCTAAGGGAAGCACAAAAAGACAAAGCCAACACGATAAAGCGACCGCAATGGGTCTCGCCGGCCAAGACTGGTAGCGCTGTCTGCTCGAATATCTTCCTATATCGAAATCCCAATCCCGATGGGGAAGAATTGATAGTTTAGGACATCCAACCAAAATCTTCCTCCACCAATACCGGCAACTTAGGGGACAACGTAAATGCAGGCTGACTCGCTCAATGATTAATCCGGTCGGTAATAAGAACCAGTATGTGAGAGAGATAATGATAAACAATGGTAAGCACTGGAGGAGAGCCTGGGCACGGTGATCACTATCCGCTATCGAGAATGGCAGAGATAAGCGCTCGGTAGCTGAGGGACTACCTCGTCAAAAATTTGACCTTAACGGGCAAACCTCCGGCAACATAAATCCCAGGCAGTGAGCTTGACGCCGGTCAAGAGAGTTAGTAGAAGGACTTCGGTACTCGCCAAAGGCCTTAAATCGCGACATACGAGCAATCATATATATAAAGAAAGCATGAACCGCCTTTGCTTTAAATGAGCCATAGAAAGTATGGAAAGACCTCTAAGAACATCCGTCGCCCGTTCCGATAGCGGGGTATACCCAAAGTCGAAAATTTTACAGTTGGGGCCGTCCAGTACGCCGCATTTGCAATTTCATCTTTCAAATCTTTGCGAGTGTGAGGGCCTCGAGTCGGGATTTCCACGTGAAGTAAAGCGATAGCAGGATCAGCTAACATAGGGGGACCCAATCCATCACGACCTCTGCCTCGCTGCTCGCCCAGACCCAATCCCAATCGATACTCATATGCACTTATAAAGGAAATATGAGCGGAAGAATGGTAGTATTCACATTGTCCCACGAAATACCAATACGAGGAAATGCCGGAATCACCGTGAAGAGTAAGGAAAGAAGCCGTCATTTATCGCGGGGCAAAAGATACCGATGTCGATATAAAGTGATAAGAGCTATACTAAAGGGATAAGGATAGAATTCCTAAAAGAATACATGCAATATACTCGGTGTAGGTGAGTGGCTCTTAGAACAAATCACCGGGACCAGAATTCCTACATGAGGCGTATCAGCGCTTTGGTATCTTTACTTAGAAGAGGCGGACATTACGCCTAAGTCAAATAGTATAAATCTTGATCTTGAGTATGCGATCGATGAGAAGCGCATCTACATGACGAGAATACTATGATTTAAGACTAAGTAATGCAGGACTAGAAAGTTCATACACTATCATTAGCAATAACCCGGGCTATGAATACTTCTATAAAAGAACTTATGATTCTGAAAAGTGAACCATGAGGCCACACTCCTTGATATTGCACTCGTCAGTGAAGTAAATTGATGCACCCGTAAGAGAGAAGGTCAACTATAGCGAAGTGAATAGTTGAGATCCTACTCATAAAAGTTATCCTGCTCACGATTCACAGGAAAAGAACTCATGCATGAAGCACGTAGTTTATGAGCTAGAAAACAACGAGGGAATGAATGATGAGATCTACTCCATGCAAAGCTCGCAAGATCATAAGAAAGCAAAAGAAAAAGGGAAAATGGGATTGAGATGAACATGGATACTAAAACTCTAACGATGGAACCCCGTTAAATAAATCAATGCCATAAAATAAGTTCAAGGGCAGAGATATTTCAATATACCCGTTACACGCGGTATGATACTCAAGAATTGGAGACATCGAGCAAACCATCACGTCCACCGAATTCAAACATCTTTAGCGAAAACAAACATCAAAAGCAAATAAAAAATGCCACTATCCCCAAAGGGATTTCGACACGGCGGTTGGGCCTAGACTGAATAATAGAAAATCAAAATACCTTCGAGTGGCCACTTGGATCAGTGAATTCCGATAAACGAGCAATTAGTTATGAATTTTCAAAGTTCTATGACGGAAATTTCAGGAAACTACACTGGCAGTTGCGAGCGAATGCGCAAGCGCCGTGTAACGACCCGCCCAGTGGGCCCACGAGGTTGGGACGTCATGCGACTTTGTATTATCAGTCACAGCGATGAATGGCAAATAAAAGCCAACCTTTTTACATCATAAATAAAAGCAATGCTAACTTGTCCGTCGGGTGAACTAACTTGATAAATACAACAACATTGAAAATCATAATATAAATACACATCAAACAATTTGTTATACAACTCGAGACAATAATAATTATATACAACAAAACTTCAAGAAGATAAAAGTATGACTGTTGAGGTCTTGAGCCACGTCGCCATCTTGCAGTGCAGCGGCTACTCGACTTGATGCATATCGGTCATTCATAACAACCTAGGCATGGCAGCCCTCCCGTAGGGAAAATAGGAAGTCGACTAAAGGCGAGGTGAAAATAAATAACACAGTTAACCTACTGTTCATACGAATAGAATAATTTAGATTCACCGCCTATTTAGAGACTATATACCCCGAAGTATTTTATGAGTTCTGCATACAAAATAAAACTTTCCTTATTGGCTTTCTAACACCGATAACCCTTTTCGTCAACAACTTACTCATGATTACACCTTAATTACAAGAGGTATTTCTCTATCTGTTATCTTTTACGAAGTATAACTAATTCCCGATATAATATACGCCTCGAACACGCAATAACTTAAACATATATCTTGCCTCTCATAACTCATGCATATACAACTCAATCAACATCTTTAGTTCACTTTAAAGTACTACTCCCCATTTTACAATCATACTCCTCTATGACAACTAATGTTCTCGAGCCTTCCCGAATATATGCATTTCTTAATATGGTAGAGTAATATATCTTGAATCCGGATAACCTAAGTGCAGTTATCTTCCCAGATTTCCATTTAGTATACGGAACTTATTTACCTCTCAATGAGTATCGAATTAGGTAGTTAGATCGGTACTTCTATTCTAGCGCATTTGAATCCATTTTCCATATATATATATATAAAATATCGCCAAACATAAATCGGCCGATTAAGCGTAAACTTCGGTTTATAATTTACGCTCTAATGTTCTCATTCCAAAATTATCTGCGTCAATTTAACCCACTTAAGATATATAGAACATATCCCCAACAAAAGGCGATAATACCCGGTAAGGCTGGCGAAAATAAATACCGTATCTGAAGAAAAATAGTTGTAAATGAGAGTACAACTTAAAATGAAGTATAACCATGAAAGCAACGTTGCTAGCTGTAACAAGATTAGGAATAGTCATCGTAGTCAAATATGAATAAAAAATACATGTATACGGGATTATCGGATAAAGTCATACAACATAATTCACATGAAGTCTCGGACATAACACGTGAATATATAATAGAGGGTTAGATAAGCACCTGATCCTTTGAAATGAAATCCACCAATTTCAACAACGACTAAAACTCTAGTCATCGAACCTCACTGTCTATCGCGGTATACCGTCATACAATGCGCGTATACTCGATCCGTCTACTGCGGGAATGGACAAATCAACGATCACCTCGCGAAACATACGCGGTATAAGGCCAAAACCGCACTTATACACAAAGTATAAGGCACACCGCACTTATACACAAAATTGCCCGCACTTATACACAAAGTATAAGGCACACCTTGTATTATCTTAGTAGTATAGGGCCAAACCAGCAGCTATCTTAGTAGTATAGGGCCACCGACAATGCCTTGCGTAAGCGATCAAAGAATCATACCGCACGCTATCTTAGTAGTATAGGGCCACCTCGACAATGCACACGACAAAGCGTCCAAGAGAATCATCTAGCTGGCGCTATCTCTTAGTAGTATAGGGCCACCTCGACAATGCACGCGACCAAAGTCAAAGAGAATCATACCGCTGGCGCTATACGTGATATGGGGCCAATGGCGTCACGTAATCACGCGGAAGGAGAGTCGCCTAATCCCTAGTAGTCCCGACTATAGGGTCGTATCCTAATACTTTCAGAGTCACCTGAAATCATACATAACTCCCGCCGAACTGACTCTACCGATAACCTGAAACTACTTTACTTCCAACAATAGCAAACATACATTTAATAAATCGCCTGATAAATAAATCAATCCTGGCCTTGTGAGAAGGCCACATAAATACCACAGAAGTGCCGACAAAGCCACATAAATACCCGCAAGTGCGGAGCAAGGCCACATAAATACCACCGGTGCCGACGAAGGCCACATAAATACCACGAGTGCCGTCAGGCCACCTGATACATGAAGTCTTGAAACAAAGCCACGTAAATACCCTGCAAAGTGTCGTCGAGGCCACATAATACGAAATATAAGTTGGGAGTTCGGGGCCATCAACGCCAAAACCATGCCCAATCTTTGCTTGAGAATAGAGTCACGTAATCATATTAATTTCCTTGTAATCGTACAACCATTACATGTATACCGTTCCCAGTAATCATATCACGAGGACATATACACCATTCCGCATAATTATATTACAAGACATGCCACTTTACACATAATTATAATACAGGGCAGGTACACCATTTAAAAAATTACATAGGTAATACACGTGAGATAAGTCTACTTTCTACTTCGTATCACAAAGTCCTCACGAAGAAGCGATCACGGGCGTGCCCACTTCCCGCCCAGTCGAGGCTAGGCTGCCAGGAAAGTATACTCGGAACTAATACCAAGAATTACGTTCTAGAATAAACATTACCAACTCGTCGAACGATTTACTTGATGCTAACGTAGCGAACCATGCTCAATTATAATCCCGTCGAGCAACGGCAAATCGATCCACTAAATCCATCTTATTACTTTATCATTTACAATCCAACATAAATCATTCTAGTTAATCGGCGAGGTCACTAATTAACAATCTATACTCCAAATATCAATTATATCTCAACTTAAATATTACTTTTCAACTTTAGCGCCTTTAATGAATTTTTAAATCACCGATTTAACATCATGATAACTATAATAAGGTCCCAATTAAACTCCACACACATTTAAAGTCTTATAAAAATATCACCTCAAAAGTCAGCTTGAGAAACCTAGAAAAGTCAACTTCGCCTTAACATCCTCGAAACAACTACAAATGTAAGATTCATCACTTATATACATTATAGAACCCATAACAAACTAGATTCATCATAAAATTAAGTTATGGAAAAAGTCAACCAAAGTCAACTATGATCCTTAGCATTTTCAACCCCATAAATCGATAATTATCGACTATTATACGATGTCTGAGCACAGGTAGCAATTACATAACGTAATAAACACATCAATTTCAAAGTCAACTCTAATTTTCAAAAAGTCAACATCCCCAACTCAAGAAATACTCAAAGATTGAACTTTCTTACCTCGAAGCACGTGAGAATGACAGGAGTCTATAAATTTTAGGACCAAAGCTTCATGAAATTTGGAAGAAAATTGAAGAAATTTTCCTTGAGGAAAATAGCAAGGGAGTTCGGCCCTCCACGTGGGAAGAAGAAAAATTTTTTTCATTTTGAATGATGAAGCTAAAGGATGAGCATAAAGTCTCGCGAGGGGTCAGCATAAAAATATCTCGAACTTCTTTCCATTTCGTTCGGTTTCGGTTTTAATTTTTCGTCTCGGTTCTTTAACACAACTCAAGCATAAATTTAACTTCTAATCCCCAAATAATATCATGCCATACGTTAAAACTTTAAAAATTCTCAAAACGAGAAATATCTTCTGGCCAGGCCGATTCGGCGTATTTCGACCGTTCGACCTCGATCTAAAAGATAAAATTCTTCTGACAAACACTACTAAATTATAAATGAAATTCGGCTCAAAATTTTTTTACGAAAAAATATCATCATCGAAAAAATTTATACTATTCGAGGTCAACCAGCCCAGGCAATTTTTTTTTTTTTTTTTTTTCGTAGCGGGTTATTACAATCTACCCACCTTATAAAATTTCGTCCTCGAAATTTTCGAGCCAATCGTCGGATAAACTCAACGCGCCTTCGGCGTGCCGCCTCCCGACTAACATCGGGACACGCTTGTCGCTTTTCAATTTCCCCGATATAGTATGTCTTACATGCTCCCATAATATCTTATGTCGATTAGCAAAATGGGTGACTCTCTCTTTACCATGCTGCGTTCAACCGGCCAATTTTCCTATTCAAACATCATCTTGTTGCTATATTTGTTACATTATCATTATCGATCTTAGTATTATAAACATCCTCGGTGCCTCCAAATACCACTCAAAATTAAAATTCATATCGCCAATACCGTCTTGTCCACTCATATTTGTGTCCTGTACTACTCCATATCACATAAATTAAGCGATGCTTGACAAATTTCACCACGCGCGTTGAATCTGCAACTCTTTATAAATAACACAAAGATAAACAATAACATTATGTATAAGCAATTCATCACTTTTCGGCGAGTTCACCTTGAACACCCCACAAATCTCAATATCCTCAAATCAAACAATTCACAAATCACATATAATATCAATCGTACAGCCAATCTCAGCTATAGCGTCCATAATACACACGATACAACAATTTCATATAGGAACTATTCTGTAAAATATATTCACGAATCGTCCACAACACAAATATACTCCAATTGAACCTTGATCATATACAAATTTAAACATAGATACCGCAAAATAAATAGCCAGAATACCTCGAAGCGACCACCGTTCAGAAATTGACATTTCACAATTTCACTATTAAGCCCGCAGATAAGTTTATTACCTTGAGATACAGTCACAATCAATAACCATATACTTCGCTCGACATAGATAAGGTAACAACGAGGATAAATCCCCAGTCTCCAAGTATCCAGAGAAATTCTTAATTATTTTAAATCAACCTCGCACACCACGATCAATTTCTAATCGTGACTTCACGTGTCACAGAATCCTCCTCAACTAACCTTTTATTACCCTTAAATTCCACACAATTGCCCCAACTTATCAACAACTTCCATTTAACACGAGAGAATTCCTCTATTATTTCCGGTATAATTGGTCTGCTTAAATCCTCAGGCTTATATTCATCCATTCCGTCTCCAAAGGTTTTAACCTAAAGTTTACATCCTCGAGAATGATAAATTTACTATCACGAAAAGATGTACTCTACTCGAGCACGAACTCTTTACTTAAACATTATTATGAATAACTGACCTCTTTTCTTATTCGGAGTCTCGATTTGTATTTATTCACCACGACTTATTTATCATTTCGATCAAACCCACATTTCCTGACTTCCTTATAATCACGAGATCTTAGTTAGCAGGTAGCTGCATAGCCGTTGATATTCACTGACTCCTTCTCAGTATATAGTATATTAATTATCACCATATCTTAATTAATTTCCGCCATAAAATCTAAATTAGCAGCGTACTACCATCAACTATTAAGACTTTCCCAAAATATAGATCACCAATATCTCATAATATTTCGATACCTTGCATCATATTCTAACCCGTTACATGTATCGTTCAATATAATCTCGTAAATATCTACTCGTACGTACCCGATCTCCGTATATGCCCGGTACCCGTCTCGACAAATACATAACTCGGCGTCGTCATATTGCAATTCTTTCACGTATCTCCTAACCAACACACATCTTAATCAAATAACACCACAAAAACACGAGAATGCAAAATAAAGATGCCGTAAGACCGTGCAGCGAGTCAACGAAATCTTCCAGGTAGCGTCACCGGCCGATCCAGCAGTTCGGAAAAGAAATGAACTCACGCAGTGACTCACCGCTGACACACTTATAGCTTTGAACTGGAGCGCATGCTTGAGACACCAAGAAAACATAAACTGGGCTCACGATACCACTTAACGACCCGTCCCGGGTGGGCCCCACGAGGTTGGGACCGTCATGACTTTGTATTGCTCGAGTGCATAGCGATGAACAACGATAAAAATGACTTCTTTTTACATCATAAATAAACAATATAACTTGTCCGTCGGGTGAACTAACGATAGTGCAACCAGCATTGAAAATCGTAATATAAATACACATCAAACGATTTGTTAACAACTCGAGTCAATAATAATTATATACAACTTCAAGAAGATAAAAGTATGGCTGAGGTCTTGAGCCACCGTCGCCATCTTGTGGTGCAGCGACTACTCGACGATGCATATCGGTCATTCATGACGACTGGGCATGAAGCATACTCCCGTAGGGAAAATAGGAAGTCGACTAAAAATTTGAGTGAAATAAATAACGCAGTTAACCTACTGTCATACGAATAAGAATAATTTAGATTCCTCGCTTTATTTAGTATATACCCCAAGTATTATTTTATAGGTTACTACATACAAAATAAAACTTTCCTTATTGGCTTTCTAGCCCAACAGATAACCCGCTCATTCGACAACACTCGCGGAGTACACATGATTACAAAGGGTATTCTCTGTCTGTTATCTTTAGAAGGTATAACTAATTCCCAATATAATATAAATACCGAACTGATAACTTAAACATATATCTTAACCCTTAACTAAATACATGCTCTGGCTTCAATCAGCTTATCTTTTAGTTCGCTTTAAAAATCTTACTCCCATTTACAATCATACTCCTCTATGACAACTAATGTTCCTCGAGAAGACCTTCCAAATATATGCATTTCTTAATATGGCGAGTAATATATCTTGAATCGAGATAACTTTGAAATGCAGAGATTTATCTTCCCAGATTTTCCATTTAGTATGGAACTTATTTACCTCCCGTGGTATCGGGTCGTGGTTAAATCGAGTACTTATTCTAGCACATTTGAATCCATTTTTCCACCATATATATATATAAAATATCATCAGCGTCATCAGCAGTTAGCACCAAACTTCGGTTTATAATTTACGCTCTAATGTTTCTCGTTCAGGTATACCGTCCATTAGCCACTTAAGATATATAGAACATATCCTAACAAAAGGCGATAATACCGGTAAGGCTACAGCGAAAATAAATACGAGTATCTGAAGAAAAATAGTTGCTTGAAGCCAATTCTGTGCAGCTTAAAATGATATAACCATCAAAGCGGTATTCTTGGCAACAACAAGATTAGGAATAGTCATCGTAGTCAAATGAATAAAATACATGTACTTTATACGGGATTATCGGATAAAGTCATCTGACATAATTTCACGTGAAGTCTCGGACATAACACATGAATATATAATAGAGGGTTAGATAAGCCTTGTCCTTGAAATGAAATCCACCGGAGACTGTGGCGACTAAAACAGTGCGTGAGCCTGCATCTCTGTATCCCGCTTTGTTATACCGTCCTACAATGCGCGTATACCGATCGTCTACTGCGGGGAATGGACAAATCATGATACTTCGCTTATACGCGGTATAAGGCCAAAACAGCAGCTTATACACAAAGTATAAAGCACACCTTATACACAAAGTATAAGGCGCAGCACGCGCTTATACACAAAGTATAAAAGCACCTTGTATACCCAAGTAGTATAGGGCCAAACCCCTTGGCGCTATACCGTAGTATAGGGCCACCTCGACAATCTTGTGGCAAGCGATCAAAGAGAATCATACATGTATTTATGCCGTAGTATAGGGCCACCTCGGCAATCTGTAGGCAAAAGCGATCAAAGGAATAAATACCTGGCGGCCCCATACCGTAGTATGGGGCCACCTCGACAATACCCGACAAAGCGTCAAAGAGAATCATACCTTGCGCTATCTGGTAGTATATAGGGCCAATAAGCGTCACATATCACCGCAAGGAAGGAGAGTCACCTAATCCTAGTAGTCCCAATATAGAGGTCGTATCCTAATACTGAAGTCACCTGAAATCATACATAACTCCATCGAACAACTCTCAATAACCAACTACTTTACTTCAGCAATAGCAAGCATCTGACTAATACATCAGCATGATCGTAAATCAATCTGGCCGCCTTGAAGGCCACATAAATACATGAGAGTGCCAATGAAGCCACATAAATACCCTGATCTTGAACCAGGGCCACATAAATACCACCGGTGCCGACAAGAATACATAAACCACCACAAGTGCCGTCAAGGCCCACCTTGACTACGAAGTGCTTGAGCAAAGCCACATAAATACCACAAGTGTCGTCGAGGCCACATGTCTGATATAAGTTGGGAGTTCGAGGCCATCAACACCTCAGACCAGCCCGATCTTTGCGAGAATAGAGTCACATAATCATATTAGGCTCACACATAATCGTACAACCATTACATTGTATACCGTTTCAAGTAATCATATCCTTTGAGGACATATCGCCATTCCACACGCAATTATATTACAAAGACACATGCATACTTTACACATAATTATAATACAAGGGCAGGTACACCATTTCCCAAAAAAGAAGTACATAAGGTAATACTGGCGTGAGATAAGTACTCGCCTCTAGCTATCTAAGTCCTCACGAGAAGAGCAGCGATCACGGAGCCGTGCCCTTTCCCCATGGTCAAGGCCTAGAACACCAGAAAGTATACTCGGGAACTAATACCAAGGTCGTTCTAGAATAAACATTACCAACTCGTCCAGACGATTTCTAAGCAGTCTAACGTAGCCAGACCAAACTATCGAATTATAATCCGTCGAGCATAGCCGTCGATCCCTTGCTAAAATTCCATCTTATTACTTTATCATTACGATCAACATAAATCATTACAGTTAATCGGCGAGGTCCACAATTAGCAATCTATACTCCAAAATATCAATTATATCTCAACTTGAAAATATTACTTTTTCAACCTAAGCGCCTTTAATGAATTTTTAAATCACCGATTTAACATCATGATAACTATAATAAGGTCCCCGATTAAACTCCTACCATTTAAAGAATACATAAAAATATCACCTGAAGTCAGCGAAACCTAGAAGTCAACTCGCCCATAACATCCTCAAACAACTTCTAAATCATGAATTCATCACTTATATACATTATAGAACCCATAACAAACTAAGATTCATCATAAAAATTAAGTTATGGAAAAAGTCAACCAAAAAGTCAACTATGATCCTTAGCATTTTCAACCCATGCATCGATAATTACTCGGCTATTATACGATAATCTAAGCTTAGATGACAATTCTATAACACCAATAAACATCAAACTCCAAAGTCAACTCTAATTTCAAAAGTCAACATCCCCGACTCAAGAAATACTCCAAAAGATTGACTTTCTTACGCCGAGAAAGCGTGAAATGGCTAGGGGGAATCTAGAAAATTTTAGGGCCATTTGTGAGAATTTGGAAGAAAATTGAAGAAATTTTTCCTTGAGGAAAATATGAGGGAGTTCGACCTCCATGGGGAAGAAAGAAGAAAATTTTCTTTTGGATGATGTGAGCTAAAGGATGAGCATAAAAGTCTCGCTTGAGGGTCATACAAAAATATCTCAAGACTTGCTCGACTACCAGATTCGGTTTTAGGTTTAGTTTTCGTCTCGGTTTAACAACGCAACTCAACATAAATTTAACTTCTAATCCCCAAAATAATATATCATGCCATACGATTAAAACTTTAAAAATTCTGGCAAAATATACTACAGGCCGATTATTTGTATTTACGACCGTTCGACCTCGATCTCAAGGAAAATTCTTCATGACAAGCTACTAAATTATAAATGAAATTCGGCTCAAAAAGTTTTTCTGAAATAATATCATCATCGAAAAAAATTTATACTATTCCCGGGTCAACCGCCGACGAAATTTTTTTTTTTTTTTTTTATTTCGTAACGGGTTATTACAGCTCGGTCGATCACGTGAAGAGATCAATGCCAAAAGTTCGGCCTCTTGATACCTTCGATTTGGTGCGTGGATTAGCGAGCGGATAAGTGAGTCATTCATAATCCTGATATTGCTCGCAAGTTACTAAAAAGGAGGCAACTATAGAAAAATATATTCACGGGCCTATCTACCTATTTTCAAAATTCGAGAAAAAATTTGGGGATACTACATTCATAGAAATCAATCACATAAATTTCATGGTAATCGATAAGTAATGAAGTAGGAAAAATTAGCAAAATATAAAATAGTATGTTGAAAATTTTAACCTTAAATTCAAATTCTATGATGTTTGATTTCTTGATTGATTTCAAGTAATTAAATGAAATTAAAGAAAGTTACGACATCATAAAACTATCTATGTCATGAAAAAATAATGACAAAGATAGAAGAAACACTTGAAGAAGGAAGCTTCGAAAATCCCAAATGAAAGTACGCCACCTCAAAGTACTACACAAAAGAAAACCAAATCATAAGTTAATAGTTTGAAATAAATAAGAAATAGGAGAAGAAAAGGAAGAAGTTGTCTCGAGATTTTGTGAAGAACTTCACACTTTATATATAGGCAATTGGTAGAAGAATATAGAAATAGGACAACTTGGTCATCAAGTAAAGTAGCTAGTTGACAAAAACTAGAGTTTCCATATAAAATAATAAGGAAATTTCGGTCACTACCCTACCATAGGGATGATAGAAAATTCCACAAGGTCCCGGAAACATCTGGGTTATTCCTTATCCGCTTTATTACCAAAAAAAGAAAAAAAAAATGCTTATGGTAATAAGACAAAGGTGATAAGTGGCCACCAGAAAGTTAATTATTGCCATAAAAAGTAAAAAATTTATCTGCCCCCACCTAGTGAATTTGGTCACCTAGATAATTTCGACCGCACCCCAGGTGCTTTCAGATCGATATTCTTCTCGGATACAAAATCTTGTTCGGTTATGCATAAAAATCCAAATAAATGCCTGAAAATCCCAGAAAATTCGAGAGAATTCCAAAAAAAATATGAGAATGATTTTAGGCTCACAGGAAGTCAAAATGAATTAGCCATAAAATTAACATGACTTAAATTCATGTCAAACCTATCCCGGATTAATTTTCTTATCCCTAAAGATTGGATGAATAATTCGAAAACGCGTGAAGATAATTCTAAATCTATATAAAGATTGGAACTAACTTCATTAAATATTCAGCATGACTTAAATTCATGTTGACTACGAGTTAAATTCCCATGATATGGAACTAATTTCTAGAAATGAAATTAAGGTTGGGTTTTTCGATATAGCTAAGTAAATACATTTGCGTGGTACATGCGATTCAAGCAATGCATCATGTACTAAATTCACGTTGGCATTAAAAGAGCTATGCAGGTCGAGGCAGCGACAACACCAAGTATGTGTCGAGTTCGAGGGCGACAATGAGCAGTCGAGAAATTAAATAAATAATTTAATTAAAATTCGATTTATTTTGTCGGTGAAATCAATTAAAACAAAATTGATCACCGCGAGCTGAGCGTGAAAATTAGGTTTGACCGAACCCGAATAAAAAATCGAACACGTGTGAAATGATAAGGGTTCCTAGGAAATTAAGCCCTGAAATTAAATTAAAGTCGAAATTAGGGGTTTTATCATTAATTAACCCTAAATTTTAACTCAAACGAGGGTTTCCGAGAAAATAGCCCCGAATTAAATGTCAATCGAAGCTAGGGCTCGAAAATCCCCAAATTTATTACATTATTTTAAATTTGTTGGCTACGAAATGGGAGTTCAGGAAGCTTGAGGGCTTAAAATGAAGACTCTAGAAAAGAGCGAGGTTAAAAGCGAGCAATTTCCGAAATTCGGGAGGCATGCTTGATTCTTCATAATAGGCGGCTACTTTGCTTGTAGTGGAAAATAAATTTTCATAAAATCGGCTTGACTTCAGATCTGCGCCAAATTGATGGTTAAGATCAAAATTGAGGTGATCATGGATCGACCAATCGGAAAGAGAACTTTGAATGCCTATAAATACCCCCCTATTATGACCGAAAATTCCATCATGAAATACAACAAAAATACAACAAGCTCTGAGAGAATTTAACATAAACGACTCAAGTTATTTTTTCATAAAACCTCTAAAGATTGTTGCTTATTCAGGAGAAAAATATTGGAATCTTCAACCTATAAACCTAAACAGGTGCCTAAATTATAGAACTGAGTGAAGAATACAAAAATCTTCAACTTTAGACCAAAATAGGCGCCTAGAATTAGGGAGACGAGGTTGAATTCTTTGCATAAGCCTTGATAATTTAGAACAAGACCCCAGCGGATTGGAATCTAATCATTCGGGTCTCGCTTAAATTAAATAAACATACAAGATTAAGCAGCGAAGACCCACGTAGTAAATCATGGAAGCCGGGATATAGGCTGCAGAAGCCACAATACATCTATCATCGAGGAAACACCAGTAAAATTTGTTAAGGCGTCGTTTGTGATCTGGCGTATCATGCGGATAATGCGCCCGAAATCGAGGAATAAGTTGTTAAGAATTTTGAATTCATTCTAGTATGCGAGATCAATTGCTAAGACCCTCTTGTTAGACACGCTAGCAAGGTAAGTCTAAGTCCCATTTACTGAGTCTAGGAGCGAAGATCAAGTCAGGGCTGACCATGCGGTGCTCGTTGCTAAAGGCTTCCCATTTCGGACCATATCGAGTCAAGGCCAAATCCAAAGACTAAGTCTTCTATCCGGTCTAGTCGAGACTCCTATCGACTTAGGATCTTATAGCGATGCAACACAAATTGAGAGTCGAGGCTTTAGGATGTCTGACAGATGCAAACCCATGAAATCGAAACAGATCCGACCCCAAATAGGCGCCCCAATCAAGTCTTCAAGTTCAAATCAAGTCCAAGACCACGAATCAGTCACGGCGTCTCAGCGATCGAGAGATGCGTTTAAGGAAGCTGACAGGCGATAGTTGGGCTCAATGGTTTGATAAATTTTCTTTGTACTTCTCCAGAGAGGTTTTATTGTATTGGTGCACATATTTATAAATAATAAAATCTTTTTAGCAGTTACAATTTCAGTTATTAAAAGTTTTCAATTTGTTTGATTCTGTGCTCATTTGCTCACATGTTTAATTTCTCTATCAGTCGTATAAAGAGTTTAATTTATGGGGTTTTGCTCAACTGTAGAATTTTCGGCATAGTTTCAATTTGGTCAAATAATTGTGGTAAAGTTTGGATTTTTTGATGAATTCCAAACTAATTTGGCATATAGATGCAATTTTGTTGGTCTTTCCGTTAAAATTTTAATGTGTTTTAAGATTTCATTCGATAGTTTCGCTTATTTTCTCACATGTTGTTGTTGGACCCTATCATCTTAATCGTGATTCTAAGTTTTGTTTTTTATTGTGTTTGTTTTGTGCAGTGGATGAGGACAACATATCAGGCCATATTTATATTGGAGGAGGTTGGAATTTTTTTATTTTCATGAATTATATTAAGAACAACACTTTAATCGTAGTTGAAATTAGTCTTCGTTTTTTACTTCAGAATGTTTATACCTGTTTTTCTATACATCCGGATATAGACAGAGCATCAGTGTAAAACTTCACTATTGATTCTGATCACTAAGTTGATTGTACTTGGAATTAAGCCCATTAAATATTTAATGGTGATTGTATAAAATGAGCATGTTACTACTACTTTTAGTAATGTTTTAAATGTATGGGAACCTTTGCTGCTATTCAGAATTGCTCTTAGGCTAGTTTCCTAGCCTAGTGAATAAAATCCAGCCACTGAGACTTGATTGCATATGTGGTTACCAAAATGGCATAGAATAGGTGGTACTTTGTAGTATTATTTCTTAGTTGGGCCATGTCTCTTCATCACTTATTTTTATTCTCTAATTATTACTTTATGTATGGTAATCGTCCCTTTCTCTATTTGGTTGTTGGATTTTGAATTTATTGACTCCATTGAGTCCCAACTCCATGACGAGGAAGGAAGTAATAATGGTATCTTATAGTTTTTATAGTATTATTTGTTACATTAATCAGGAAGTAACAATTGTTAAATGTAGGAGAAGTCATATGTATTTGTTATGCCAATCAGGGTGTAACAAATGATATTTTTGTTATCATAAATTAAATCGTAACAAAAGCATTCGTTACACAACGTAAAAGCGTAACCAAAGCATTTGTTACAGATTGTGCCACGTGTAACAAAAATATTTGTTACACCCCATGAGCAGCATAACAAATGCATTTGTTACGATAGAGCAGCGTAACAATAGCTTTTGCGATGTCACTTTTTGCTACGACGGAAAAAGCATAACAACAGCGTAACAAAAGCATTTTCATTACGATTTTTGGCTTTTGTTACCATTTTACTGCTGTAACAATATGTCCCTTTTTTGTAGTGGAATGTGAAAGTGTAAAAAATATTAAACTTATTGTTATTATATTTTAATTTTTTGTTAATAATATGTATCATGATCCATTTTATGTTTATATATCATAATGAATCTTAAATTAATTAATTATATTAATTATGTTGAATTGTTATTTCAAAATATTAATAACAAAAAATACAAAGCATGGTAAAATATTAATTATGTTAAAATATTTATGTATCAATTTTTAACTTATATTATTGACCACATGGAACATTTGTTCGTTATGATTTTCACCAGCATCCATTTATTTTGTCAATTTATATCTGATACAAATACAGCTTGTGGTAGGTATTCGTTATAGAAACCAACTCGTGGCATGTTTGTCCATTAAAGAAACCAACGCATTGTGTGTTGGGCAGTTATAGAAACCAACCCATGAAATGCTTGTTCGTTGTACCAACCAACAAATAAAAAATTTGTTCGTTATACTACCGACCCTATGGAGTGTGGGGTGGAAGTGCTTTTGACCACGCTCCGTCTTGACTCGATAAGGGATAAATATTTGTGTCTTATATAACCGACCATATGCAGTGTGGGGTGGAAGTGCTTTCCAACCCACACTCTGTGCGGTCGGTAGAAAACAATATTTGTGTCTTATATTACCGACCATATGGAATGTGGGGTGGAAGTGCTTTCCAACCCACATCACATCTGATCGGTAAGAGTAAAATCTTCAAAATTTTTGTGCCTTGAAAATTAGGGTCTTGGAAATATATGCACCCGGGCATAATGTGTCTATTAATGGCTACTTCATTCAGAGGGAGCATATTTAACTACATTCATCTATTAACTAATGCTCCTATGCTTTAAAGATTGTCGCGTTTTAAATTTTTCATGAAATTGATTTTTAATTTTAAATTCAAATAATTTTTAATGTGTTATATATTTGTTTGAGAAAAATATATCAAGTGTTTTCTAGATACTTTATTATTAATATGATAATTTTGATTCAGATCAAAATTTCGAATGTCAATCAAGATTATAAAGTTTGTTAATTTTGATAGTGAAAAGGAAACTTGATAATCTTTTAGGGATGGAGAAAGTAACAAATTCGCTTTGTATTCTGGTGTAATAGATGAGTACACAGCCCGATCTTTGATTAAAGGAGGCGAGCACACTCACGCCCATTTTAAGTGGCCCCAAAATTTTAGAAAGTATATTATTTGCTTCATTTTTTACTTGTTGTCATTCTAGCAAAAAATTATTTCTTTTTAGTTCTACTTTTACACTTCCAATATATTTTCACGAATTGTTTAGTGCTTATCATATCGGTAAACATATATTTATAACAATTCTATTCCTTCTCTTTAATTCGTTTAATACCTTCATTTGACATAAAACACTCAAATGTAAGAAGAGATATAACTACTCCATAAAATACCGATTTAATTAATTATGCAACAAAAAAGCTTGCTTATTTAAATTTATAATTGATAGTTGACTTTATCAATGCAATTTATATTGAAGTTCAAAAAAAATTATCTTTTGTCTCCAGTCATTCTTATTTTCATTGGTTATTAATATATTTCTCTCTCCTTGAAAAATAATAAAACCAATTATTATCTTAATAAAATACTTTTGAGCTAGATGATCAATTAAATTGAGAAATAACGAATATTAAATAACCTAAAAATAAGATTTAGTGGGTTATTAGTTGAGGACATTAAGTGTTATTTTTATCAATATACAAATATGTAGATTGACAAGTAAAAAAAAATGAAAGGAATAGTATGTATTAGCTCATACGAGGCATTGGTCTAAACATTTTAGAAATTATATCATTTACTTTAAGTCTTCATTGTCTTTTTACACTCCAAGTTTCCACTAGTAACAACAATAAAAAAGAATGTCGCTCTCAGCCTGGCGTGAGTACAGTTAGTTCAGGGCCGCAACTAGTTATACTCGAGAACAGTGTGGGTTCGATCGCTGACGATGAAAAAAATAATGTCGTTTGTTTAAGGGAGGATCACGGTAACTTCCGGAAGGCGAAAGTGGGACAGATAGGGGTTGGATGAGCGTGTCGGCCGGACTTAGGATCTTAGGTTCTGCAGGCTGCTTGTCCCGGTTTACATGCTATTGTGTCGTCTTTGCTTGCAGAGAGAGGATTAAAAACCTCCTTGTTAAAAAAAATAAAATAAAATAAAAGAATCACTCTCTCCATCCCATTTTGTATATTCAATTTTCTTAAAATGGAAATTCCAAAATTGAGTCCACTTTAATTTAAATTTATGGAGTAAAAATAGAATTATGTGAAATGAATTTAATTTTCTTTTAAAATTTTATGCAAAATAAAAATGGAATGTAGGAAGTAACACATTTAGTAAAGGTCTCATTTTCAAATTTCGTACTTAGATTACCTTGAAAATCTAAGGACTAGCTCAACAGTATGTAATCATTAGTGAAAATGTAATTCCGTAATAATGTTGAAGACGCGGACAGGTGTAAGGTAATGAGTGGCATAGTGAGGTGTTAATGGCGTCATGCAGCATCAGCATTTTGAATCATATTAATTGCAAGAAAGCTTGATGGGAAGTGTTTCCGATCCTAAAAGTCGACACTTCCTCAATGCTTCCATTGCAATCTCAGCCTTTTGGTTGGTGGGCCAACTGTTTTTTCCCTATATTATAATGAGTACATTATTAATACTCATAATATTTTATTTGGCTAATTAGCCGTTTATCTCTTAAATTATGTTTTTATTTTTAGTTTATCGGCTGGTATACGATTTTTTTCGATTTGTTTAAGTATGCTTTTATTTTTTCGAGGATGTCTTTTTGTCTTTTAAATGCTTGCCATTCTTACTTTCATTCGTTTTAGCGTTTAAAATTCGTTTTTCAACTAAAAACTTAAATGACATTTGTCTCCTATTCACCTTCTAAAAATTAGCGACTAAATTATAAGAGGTCGCATTTAAAATACACATAATTCTGATAAAACCGAAATCACTTTCTTCTTTGATCATACCACCCTACCGCCTCACTGGCTTTCTTAAGCCTTAAATTTCTTTGTTTGGCCTTCACCTGCATTTTCCACACTGAACTTTTCGCCCCAACCTTGAAATTCTTTGTTTATTGTAGCTTCTGCTACCCAGCCCGCCCACTAGCTTTCCTCATGTGATTTTTAACTTTTGTGGCGCTTCACTCCCATGACTTTCCCTCAGAACTTTCGCTGACCACGATGTCAAAGAAGAAATTTGTGGTTAATATAATTTGGAGGAGAGGTAAGTGGTGTGTTAGAAAAGAAATTTGTGGTTGGTGGAGGTCGAAAAAGGAGGTGAAACAGAAAAGGAGGCAGGGGTAGGGTGTGCGTCAAGGAGATTTGCGGTTGGCGAAAGTTTAAGGGGAGGGTGGGGGTAGGGTGGGGTGGGGTGTATCGAAGAAATTTGTGGTTGATGAAAGTTCGGGGGAGGGTGGGGGGGTAGGGGTAGGTTGGGAGATGATGTCCAGAAGAAGTCGTGATTGATGAAAGTTGAGGAGGGTGGAGTAGGGTGTGTGTGTAAAATATTTTAAATGTATCTTTTGAGTCGCATCTTTAGTGTAGTGTTAGGGACAAAATAGTCATTTAAGTTTTTTAACTGAAAAAATATATTTTAAATATGAAAAAACGGGATGAGGCGGTCAAAGATGGAAAGTGCGGAGGTACCCACGAGAAGATAGAAAGTATAGAGGGCAACTGAAAAATTACATAGTTCGAGAGAGAGCAAGCGAAAATAAAAACATAGTTCAGGAGACAAACAACTAATTAGCCATTTTATTACCTTGAATAATCCTTGATCCAGTTAGTTTTTCAAATTTCATGTTAGGCAATTCATAAATTCAATTGTTAAATCCTTTTCCAAAGACAAAAATGATGACAAATTCAAAGTTAGTTTATTCTTGATTATTAATTGATCATATTGAGAAGGAAGATCGTCAAAGTATTGAATATCTTCCAAAATATATGAGATGGTTTATAAGATCACAGAACTTCCGTCAATGCATAATCGATTAATTTTAGTATGAGTAGAAACTCTTAACGGATATATATTACTTACCATCTCGTCAAATAAGTTCGATCCTAATGAAATTATTTCTAGTAAACATAAAAAATAATTGTTATATATTCCACATATATAAACAAGATAAAGAAAAGAAAAGATGAAAAATTTATTTTGGTACTATATATAAATAGAAAGACTTGGGACTTTAAAAAGATAAATAAATTAAAAAAAACGTCATATTTCGATCGTGGGGGCTATTATTCTGAAATACTTCTTAGCATCGCGAATGAGGTAAATCGCGGGATATCTCGATTAATTCGATTGCATTTGGGCATCCTCCTCTTTTACAGCTGCAAGCCTTCGAGGTCGAACATATTCGCTGCGGGGTTCCAACGCTAAATCAACACTGCAGTGGGTATTGTAATAGCGGCCACAGCTACCGGCCAGTTGTTAAAAAAAAAAATTAAGTCATACGCGTAGGCCGTGTATGATAAAAAAATAATATCCTACATAGAATAATGCCTAATGAAACCAAAACGAAATCAATTGACGGTGTCAAACAGTGAACTACGTCACTTATCATTCCGTGGGCTAATCTGACTTTTAGCTAATTATTAGCTTAACCAGAAAAGCTTAACAACTAAATTACCCACACAAAAGAACAAAAGGGGTTGTTATATCACTAACCAAAAAGTTGTGAATTGTGGCATCATACATTCTCCTTTATTTTAGTAAAAGAGGAAACGAATCAATCAAGTCGATACACACGAATAATTGGGGTATTCATGCGAGAGTGAGACATTCATTATTCATCTCGAGATCCAATGCATATCCTCGTTAGCTTCACTCTTTGACAAGATTCCTATGTTAGTTAATCATATTGGCTTTTTTTTATTTTGCTCCAAAAACTATAATTATCTTTTTAAATTGACTTTTAAAGTCAAGTTTTTCTGTTAAAATTGACAAAATATTTTTTAATAAGAGGGTACATTTGAAATTTAATATATACAATGACACACTCCTAACATGTACGAAGGCAAATGTATATGCATCTGATGTTATTTTTGACACAGAAACGGATACATGTGATCTCATTTCTATAAAACCATATGCATTAGTTAG
Source organism: Lithospermum erythrorhizon (assembly GCA_019722365.1). Classification (NCBI taxonomy): domain Eukaryota; kingdom Viridiplantae; phylum Streptophyta; class Magnoliopsida; order Boraginales; family Boraginaceae; genus Lithospermum; species Lithospermum erythrorhizon. The sequence continues at coordinate 110,855 of JADFUC010001218.1, read as the reverse complement.
TTAATTCATCATATGAATAATTAAGCATTAGTTTGAAGAAAATGTGAAGGAGCGGAGAACGATCTTGGTTGAATGTGAATGGTTTCCATAAACGGAATCATGGACCCCTCCGCCTAACCCCACCATCCATAGTAGAAAAATGAGATGTCTACTCACAATGTAGGAAAATTAATCAATACACTGTATAAATACGCGGATAGTGATTATTGCTCTCATTAATTATTCGGTAGTACTATATTTACGTAATCTTTCACTCCAAATTTATTTTAATTGGCTTTCTAGCATATATATCGAGATAAATCTTTATCTTTAATTCTTCTTTTAATTATATTATTAAAAAGTTAAAAGCGAAAGTATTTTAAAAAGCGAATTGATTATATAAATTTTATATTTTTGAGTAATGAATAATTAATAATTAATGGTCAAAGTTCAATTTCAAAAAATTCAAACGATAATATTTGTGGATTGGAGGGAGTATTTGATTATTCTTATCTCCAGTCTACTTCCCCTTCATATTTGAGATTAGGGCCATTAATAATACGGGGGTGGGTGGATATTACTGGATAGTGATGAATTGAATCTTATGTATTATATTCATTGTTATTAGAACTATAAGTTAAGAACTACACATACACCTCTAATTCAAAATGTCAATTTAATGAATCGATAATATAATTCTAAACATATATTGAAATTATTGTTAAAATTTACATGAGATATCGCATGAAAATGAGTTAATTGCTTAAAAGACATACAGATATACGGTATCATATTGTATATATAATGCGTAAATTTCAATAACAATGACAAATGGTGAACTATACATTTTATCTATTTTTACCATTAAAATGTATTTACTTGAGTTCCTCACAATTATACATTCTTTCCATAGCCTCCATTCACTCCCTATTTATCACTTTTTTCACACATAAATTTTTTTTCACACAACATCTACCCATTTTTTAAATAAGCATATATGTAAACAGTTGAATACATCAAATTAAGTCTATAAACAAATATTATCACTAGCTAAACAAATTGGACAACAATCAACGAGGCACCATTGACAAGTTATGTTCCTTGAAGCTAACGGACATTATTATACTTCTAGGTGAAGCCCTCCATTCTATAAAACCCCCCTTCTCCTACCTTTGATATACTTTCTCATTTATTTGTTTTCTTCAAACTACTCATATCTTTCTCTGTCTCTAGTATTTTTTGCTTTGTTGAATTCTTTTTCATTTTCAGAATATTCTAGCCAGCTATATATAGTTAGCTTTTGTCAAACTCAAAAGTATACAAAGCAATAATAAATAACTCTTTTGCATATTGATTGACCAAAGAAATGGAAGGTGATGTTGTGGTTGTTAATGAAGGAGATGACTTGAAGGATTTGCCTCCAGGCTTCAGATTTCATCCCACTGATGAAGAAATCATTACAAACTATCTCATGGAAAAGGTTATGAACAATAGATTTACTGCCAAAGCTATTGGTGAACTTGATCTCAACAAATGTGAACCATGGGATCTACCAAGTAATAATCTTTGATTCATTCAAACTCTTTTCAATTGTATTAATTGAACCATTATTATTGCCCTTTTTCCTTTTTCCATAAAGATAAAGTCTTTTTTATATATGTTTCTATATTATTATTATTAAATACTTGACATGCCACAAATGCCTCTAAAAAGTCTCTGGGTTAAGTAGGATAAGGGAAGGTCGGATAGTATACATGCATATACTTATTACCCTCTGATAATGTGTTTCCGAATTGAATTGACCCAAGCAATATTATTATTATTGTTATTATTATTATTATTATTATTATTATTATTATTATTATTATTATTATTATTATTATTATTGTTGTTGTTGTTGTTTTCTTTTTTGTGATGAATTGTTAGTAAACATATGGATTGATTTTTTCAGAAAAAGCAAAGATGGGAGAGAAAGAATATTTCTTTTTTTGCCAAAGAGATAGGAAGTATCCAACAGGGATGAGGACTAATCGGGCAACCGAATCGGGTTACTGGAAGGCTACTGGAAAGATAAAGATCTTCAAGGAAAGGAACCTTGTTGGGATGAAATTTCTACAAAGGCTCCAAAGGGTGAAAAGACAAATTGGGTCATGCATGAATTTAGGCTTGAGGGAAAGTTCTCTTACTATAGTTTGCCTAAGACTAAGGTGAAATCTCTTTCAAATTTGTTCATACGAAGTTATCATCTTTTATGTCATTTTGACTTTAGCATAGTTTGCTAGCTATCTTTATTTGAGAGTTTGCTTTGACACTAAAATTTGACTTTAAAGGAAATTGTGACAAATTGATAGAGATAGAGCTAATATTAATATAATATTCGATATGATAATTCTTAAATTTTATTTAGAACATAATTACGTGATCTATTATGATTCGGAATTTCGGATCTAATTTCCAGATTCTATTTAGAATATAATCACATGATCTATTATGACTCGTTTGATGTTGCTTAAATCAATAAAGACTAGTGAAATCATTTGGATCCCTTATTTTACAATTTAAACGTTACTTACTAGATTTGTTTCCCTTTGAATTAATTGTTAAGTACTTCATATATACTTACAATTTTGATTGATCATGTATATTATTGCAGGAAGAATGGGTTGTTAGCAAAGTATTTCACAAAATGGTTCCAAAAAGAAATCCAATAGCAGAATTGATAAGGATGGATTCATTTGTGAATCATTTGTTAGATAATCCTTCACTTCCTGGTTTGATGGATATGAACAGTGCTGATGAGACAGCTGAGTACTCAAACTTCACAAATGGTGAAGAAGAAATTAAAGGTCCCAACAATTCTTCATTAGCAAGAACCACCAATGAAAACTTCTTCTTCAATGTCTCCTCATCACCAGGTTTCAACAATCAAACAGGAAAAATGGTACAATACCAAACTTACAATAATAACAACAATTATTATTATCAGGCCAGTTCAAGCAACACCTCTGCCCCAAATCCAATTTTGTACCCTCATAATACTTACCAAAACACCGAATTCGCCAATCAGAATCAGGAAATTAGGCCTGGAAAATTTGCAGGCTTCAATCCAGGCCCTGACAATTTTTCAGGCTACAATTCAGGCCCTGGATTGATGAAAATCTCAAATCAGGCCTTCTCTCAGGCGATGATCTGGAAAGACTGCAAGGTGGAGCAGTTTTCGACGAATAATTCCATAGTTAGCCATTCACAAGACACGGGACTCAGCACGGATTTCGGACCACCTGAAATATCATCAGTGGTTTCGAAACCTGATGATAATCTCGGTTCTCAGAAGGCGTTTGATGAAGGTCTGGAATATCTTTCTAGTGGTACAAATATTGCAGATTTGGATTCATGTTGGGATTACTGATGAATACGGTTACAATTATTTGTTCTGAATGTCGACTCTGATTTTTATTCGAGTCCACAGTTCATTTATTTGTTTCTTGTTATTATCATTTAAGCTAGTTATGATGTAGTGTGTAAAGTGATCATCAGTTTGTTATGGTTCAGAAAGCAGTGTACATAATTATGATCGAATATTGATTTGAGATGACATTGTTGTCACTATATATCTTACAAGAGTTTGTTTGTTGTTTCATGACATTAATCTTACTATAAAAAGGCTTTGTGGCAACTTAGTTTCAGTGTTTTTATTGTTTATGTTTCAAATAATAGCAAAACAATGCTTGATTCTTATTGTTTTTGTTTTTTGGTAGAAAAAGGAATGCTTGATTCCGACATTGGTTATGAATTATGATGTCACGAGTAATGCTCCATATTATGAGACATATTTACGATTAAGCTTAACACATACGAGCTCAAAAGTAGATCATCTTTTCACAAGCTAAACTCAACACATAAAGAATACCAAGATAAGTCTTCTTTTCTCAAACTAATCTCAACACATATATAAGAATTCAAGGGTTAATCTAATCTTGGTTGATCTGGATCAATTATGAGATGGATGATCCCAAAATTTCTCAGGAAGCTAGTGAACGAGCAAAAAACGAGTTGGAAAGACTTTGTGATGATGATTTGTAAATTGATCAATCAAATCTAATAGCTCTGGTAACAAGCAGGCTGTAAAAATTAAGTGCTAAAGAGATGCAAAAGTGTTATGTCCAAGGACATGTTTGGCTCAATGAGTACTAGTACTTAAGTGGATGAGATTTTAAGTCCCGATTAAAAGTAGGTGATAATGAATAAGATTAATACTACTCATATATACTACGACTTCTAGATAAATGTAACTTGTAAGTCAATTTATAGAAATCATGATTACTTAAACTAGAGCAATACTTGAATGAGTGACCCATGAGAAGTTTTCATGAAACTATTAAATAAGACAAAAACGATATTATAAATAAAAACTTGTTAATTGTTGAGCTCGATTCACATTAAATTTATAAAAAATCAATCCTTGTTGTCAAAACAAGATGTTACATGAACATATAATTGAAATAATACTCTCTCTTTAGTTTTTTAGTTGTCGTTTTAAGTCAAATAAATTTGTTTAGTTGTCGTTTAGTATAATAAGTAGCATTTTACATTTTTTAATGTACTTTTACTATTTACTCTTTTTAAGTTAACAATCAACCAATAATATTGTTTGAATTGATTGTCATTTATATTTTTAATACTTTTGATTATTTTTATCTATACATATATAATGTGTGTAAGGGGTGGATTAGCAGTTCTAGAAGTAAACCAAATTAATGTATTTCTATTTTCCCTTTTGATAATTTTTTTATTTTAATTTTCATAGTAACTTAATAATGAATTATGCTTCTTAAGATAAATTCTCATAAACTACTACTATAAATATTTTCTACTCATTAATACTCGTAATTATCACCAAGAGAAAATAAAAACATTTCATGATCACTCTATCTTTATTTTACTTATGGTAACTTTTCATCTTATGTCTTTTAGTTTTTTTTTTTTTTAAAGTATTTATTTTTCATTATAATTTTATTATAAAAATAATAAAAATAATTTGTATAGACAAGGCGTACATATAACTAGTTTTTCTTAATCTATATGCAAGTAATAAAACAACAATTAAAAAGAACATAGAAGGCATTGAAACAAATCGAGGTTTGAATTATTTTGAAATCAAATTTTTTCTTGGTTTTACCCTAAATCAAATCGCACCGAACCCGAGCACCCGATCATTTTATTATATATTTCAAATAAATATTTAATTATTCATAATATATTGGTATTTATATTGGATTACAATTTACATTAGGCCTAGACAATTACTTTAATAAAATCATATTATTATGATCAATTTAAATGGAATGGAACAATAAGTCAATAACATAATACATAAAAGAATAAATCAATGATTGAGTGAGTGCATCTATATACAAAATTTTAAAATCACATATTTCTCTCACTAAATAAGTAAAAGAAAATTATCTTTTCAACTTTTTAATTTGAGTCGTTATTTAATTTTAGTAAAATTATCAATAGTGTACAAATAGTCCTTAATTATTGATTGTTTTCCACCTCTATAAATGTTAAATTACAAAACACAGAGTTAAGTTTAGATTTTACTTAATCTTGAAGCAGATAAATTACGAAAACCGATTTGCACCCTTATTTAGAAAAAACGATTGAGCTAGAAAATGGAAGCGTAACCCGAAAAAAACGAAATATGCGGTTTAGGTGTGAAAAACTTTGCACCAAAATCGTATGGGTGCTTAAACCCGTATGTTTGGTAATACTCAACTACAAAAAAAAAAGACATACCCTATATGTATATATCTAGTGTTCCGTACATTGGAATTGTATGTGATATTTCAATCATATTTAGGAGTAGTAAAATTACGGTCTTAACGAATGTAACATAGAGTGTCATATAAAGTGTAGAAGACTCAGTCCGACATCGAAAGATTACTAAAATACAAACCAACTAATAAGATCATCGGTCACTCCTCCTATCACCAATTGCACTTAGAATGGAACCATGGACTATTAAAGATGACATCGAATTCGGTCCGTTAATAAAATTCCATGTGTAACCTTACTTGATCGATATGGTCCAAAATGGAGCGAGCCAATAGTATTGTGGTCAGTGAACCGGGTATGTGTGGACAGTTACTCGTCGGGGAGGGGTGCAAGGACTTAGTCCGACATCGAAGATTACTAAAATACAAACTAACTAATAAGATCTGAGCCTTTCTCTTATCACCAATTGATCTTCTTAGGATGGAGACCCATAGACTACGTAAACGGTGAAAATTTATTGGAAAATTAATTAAATTGATTAAGATGAATTAATCAAATTAATTAAAAAGGCAGACCTCTAAAAATTCCATGGTAGTTAGGGTCTAGATTAAACCACAGAATTCAAATTAATCCCTCAACCGAATTAGGGTTTTCGAGAAAATAGCCAAAATTAAATGTCAATAAAAATTAGGGTTTGAAATAAAAAAAATACCCAATTTTATTGTCAAAATTAATTGTGGGTGGAAAAATGGGCGCTCTAAGGAAACTCTGATGTTCAAAATGAAGACTCTAAGATCGAGGTTCAAAATAAGAAGACTCCAAAAGTTTGGGTTAAAAATCAAAAGTTCTAACAAGTCGGGGACCTCAAAATACGATGCACATTTTCACGGTTCTTAAAGCCTAAGTTGTGTTTTTTAATGGCGGTCTAGTTTAAAATGCTAAAAATCGATAGGTTAAGATCGGAATCCACTTGAAAGAACCGGTAATCAAAACAAGTATTCAAAGCCGAAGGAACCTATAAATACTCCTCCCCCCAATTCTAACTTGCAGAAACATTCGAGAGGAAAAAATTTAGAGAAATAGTCGAAAAATGGAGGGAGTCGGAGAAAAACCTCTGAGATTTCTACAAGTTAAAATTTTAAACCGCCAATGAGCCACCACTGGTGAATCCCACGGTGGTGAAGCTTACCTCTGGCCGGCTAACGTAGAGGCGCCTAAAGTGAAAATTACTACCTGAGCACGGTAATTTCTTCCAAGTTTGAAGAAAAAATCTAATGGATGCCTCGGATTTCTCAAGAATGCTTCAAATAATATTCAAGATTAGAGATTCGTGGCCACGATTGTTAGAAAATCTTATGAACATCACGATATTAGATTGATAAATCACATCAGTCTATATATAGGAATAAGCTCAATGTTTGAGTCCCTATAAGCTGGATACCCCGAGAATAGGAAAACCACTTATTGCTAAGGCATTATGGTATAAGCAAGAAATATGACTAACTGGAAATAAGATTAACGGAGTCAAGTTCCGCTAAGAGTCCCGGCTACAAACACTTGTCGTAAGTCCATCAAGTCTAAAGTAAACCGGAGAGCAAGGAAGTCAAAGACCCCACCCCGTCCCGAGTCAGTACAACCCAATCACGGGGAATAAAGCTACTAAAGCCTCTGGCTGGACCATATCCAAGTCCGAGACCAAGTCTCGATCCGTGAACGGACACGTATCCCTTCGCCAATAGAAGCGTATATCCGGATTGAATCAGCTCAACTCAAGCACAAGTCAAAATCAAATCAGCCGAGGAAGAGCTCGGATAAAAACCAAAGCGAACCCGGATATCTCGCCAAATCAGCGACAAGCAGCTTGAGGACTCTTAGTTTAGATAGTCGATATCGCCGATTTGATAAAATCACCTGCTTCGGAAATTTTTCCCCTCAATTGTGGTTTTTGATATGCCCTTTTCATAAATAATAAAATGTACTGCATTCGGGTTTGTGGCGCTCCCGTCTTGAAATAGAGATCTCAATCATGAACCGCACTGAGGTTTAACTTGGCTAATGTATTACCGAGGGCCCCACCGAAGAGAGAAAGTCATGGCTTACGATAGGCAGCCAAGCATGCTACACACTCTAGTATGCCACGCCGCCCGTGTCGGCGTATAATTGAGGACTTGACGATCCAAGACCCTAACACCGGAGAACTCAAACAGGCGGGGTTCCTACGCTGACATACCAGCAAGGGATCACAATCAAAGTTAGCTCGTTCCACCAGCTGTGATCTTGGCACCAACAAGCTGATGGCCAGTATCACATCTTGGAAAAAAAATGAAGCCCACTTATTGCTTGAGGGATGGTAGAAAGCTTACTTGAAAGATGCGGTAGCAAGATGACTCAATCGCTCGAATATCGGGAAGAGATATTAGTTGATCAAGGCATAAGAGCAAGAGCCAGTCGCTCTGGGAAGCAAGTGAAACACCAAAGTGGCTTCTAAAATGGGAAATGGAGCATTTCTACACCCATTCTACTGCTTGTGTGCCTCGAGTTTATCCACGGGCGGCGAGGAATACGGGTAGAAACTCCTATCGTTCAATAGATGGGATGGTTCGATAACAGCCTGACTAAATGAGTTCATCTTTGGGATCAATAAAATGTCACGAACCGGGAGGCACCCGCATGCACGCTAATAATAAAGGCCCTACCTCTCTTGCATAGACAACCAGTGAAGATGTCAAAGGCTATCAGCCGCTGATTCCAACACTTTTGATGGAACAAGAATATCAGTCAACCGCGTATATCCACTTTGTTGAAACATTACAGCAATCACGGTGATTGAGGGATAAAATGGCCAGCGGTTGTTTTCTCTCTCAGGGAATGCGTTCGACTAGTATACCCGAGATAGAGCCAGCCTTCCATAGATAGTTGGACTCAGCTGGAAAATGAATTCCTCGATCATAGCGATTACTAAGAGAGCGGTCAATATGTTGGAGTTAAGCTGGCACTTAGGGAAAGGAAAGGAAGAGCCCGGTCGCGAGACTTTATCAATAGATAGAAGTTTAAGCTTAAAATGCAGATAGGCTCTCGGTCATCGACCATCGAAGCATGTGCATCCAAAGGTATGTATTGGGACTTACGTTACATGATGCAAAGTCCTTCGAAGACGTTTGAGCAGCGGCAGCAAGGTCACATGACATGTAGCTTCAGTATTCTTTAAAACAGTGGCGAGGCGCCTCTGCTCACTTAACCTCTTACTTGAGGCCAAGTGATCCAAGAAAGCCAGAAGGGAAACTTCCAAGCTTGAAAGAAAAGAAATCTTTGTGACTTCTAAAGCGACAAAGTTCACCTTCAAAACTAAGAAGAAGGTGAGGCCGAGGCTTGATCTTGGAATGAAAAGAAACGTCTTCTGGCCTGAGATGCAAGAGAAGGAATATCCGCTGCTTGAATCAAACATCCTGTTTGACTAGGTATTTAAAAAGCAAAAGCTGTAGAACTCCCCGGCGAAGAGGCCGAGGAGGCAAGTCGATACACAAAGCGACTTCTGCGGGTTCATAGAATATTAAGGCATCCGATTGAGAAGTGCTTCATATTCAGAAGCGAGGGAAGTGATGGACCTCGCCCACTTGAAGGGGAGCAATGGCCAACATGGAAGAACACAAAGGTCTCTTCTAACCATATCAAGTCAAGGTACTTAATGACTTTTTGGGAGGAAATTGATCATAAAGGAAAAGCATGGGCTACGATTACTCGAGCGATGAAGACTACGTACCATGTATGTGTTGAAATCGAAACTCAACTATACGCCGAGAGGCATTGAGGAGTGACGTTACCGGTCCAATGTTGCCCTCGAACTTTTCATTATGTTCACGCGTGAAAACACAAGCGCAAGAAGATGGAACCCATAATAAGCCACTATATGTATCCGGGTATATATGTGAAAGTCGGATAAGTAGAATGCTGGTAGATGGAGGATCAACTGTGAATATTCTACTACTCTAGACATTGAAATTGCTTGGCATCTCAACCGAAGACTTACAACAATTCCGCATCATGATCAGGAGTTTTAACAACGTAATGAGGAATGAATGTTTCAAACCATAAGCTCGCGTGATGAATGCAGTGCTGTGTCTGACGTCTTGCAGGAAGACCTTGGATACCGCATCCAATATGATGTCCCCTACACACTCCACCAATGTTTGAAGTATTGTAAATATGGGATGGAGAAAACGGTTAAGGCAGACGAAAATCCATTCACGGTTGAGAAAGCCCACTTCGTGATTCCAAAATACACAAAAGAAGAACAAAGCCGCAATCTGAAAGAGAAAAGAAAATTGCCCTGAGTCGTCCACGCCTCAAGCGGTTGCTTGACCTTGGAAAACTAAAATGAGGATATGCAAACACTCAAAGGCAACACTACCCTCTCTTGACCGAGGAGATGGTGGTAGCGTTGCAACTACCCGAGCTCGGAAGGACGTTTGCCCGGCCCCTCGAGAGGACCCAAGACAAAACATGGCACAATGGATCCAGGCTTTGTGACTTCTTCGAAGCGGGGCTATGATCTCACCAAGACAAAACTATATATAATAGCTACCCCACGAGGTCACTTTGGTCACGCGAAGTGTATGGAATGAAGCTTGATACCCAAAGGATGATAAAGCAAAAAAGATGGTCAATCAAGAATCCAACGGCCAGGGTTGGGGTACCACGTCGAAGTATTTGTGTATGTCTTGTTCAATAGGGTGACAGTCCTTCACGTGCCATAGGTTGATGAAGAAGTCACACCACTAATCCAAGCACGTGAGAAGCTTTTTAAGCAATTCAATCTTTTCTCCAGGCTGAGAACATCTTAACCTCAAGAAAGAAAATCAAAAGAACAATTAGTCTTCTTAAAAGATTGGGAGCGAATGTAAAAGCCGCGACTTGACTTAAAGAGGGATATTTTTCGTGGAAATTGGAAGACCAACCTCTAGACCCATCAAAAGAACATCTAGAGGAAGAAGGGAGCTCTGCATCATGTCTCAACATAGAAGAGACGAAGGCAAACTAGAACAAGCATGCAGAGGCCCTCATCCCTGGGAGGTAATGAAAGAAAGGTTGATGTCCACCTTTCCATGCATATTAGTAAGAAAGGGTAAAGAAACAGGGCTCTTGGTGTAGGAACCCAAGAATGTATTCTCTAAACATGAGTACTATCTAGAAGAAATAGAGGAGATGAAAATCCAACGTTATGCTCATGAACAGACCATATGGGAGTACTCGGTCAACACCGACAGCGGCGTCCCTAGAGCGAGGAAGTTCCTCAGCGGTATCGAAAGGACCTAATAATACAAGTACGTTCATGAAGCGGACATTGTGGAGCGATTTATGCATCTCGGAGAAATAATGCCCAAATATGTAAGTCAACAACACCCTATCTTCACGAAAGAAATTGATGGGTTGAGACTACAATCTCATCAAAGCAGCGGTAAAGGCAGCGTGCGTAATCGGAAACCCGAAGTTTCAATGCCTATAAACACGTTCAAATAACCTCTGACACGAGGGGATAAGCGCCCGCTAACCTCCTAAATACGAGAATAAAAGCATCCACTACGCTCCTTGGCAAGGCATAAACTTCTCAGTCCTACTCTTGGACATGAGTATAAACCGTCCATCTCATGAGCACGAGGATAAACTACCCACCAACCTACTCATCATGAGGATAAACTGTCCAACCTTCCTTGATATGAGGATAGAGGTGAGTGTCAAAACCCCTGAATTCGTTTGATTTGATCCCTAAAGATGAATTCGATGAGGTCACGTAGAAGCTGACTTGATAAGGTCAGAGCACAACCATAACTAAAACAACATTCGCGTATTTGTCTTGTAAAAGTTGGAGCCAAAGATAACCAAGAATAACGATAAAAAGAGAGAAATCTGACAACAATAGCCGGAGTTACCAAAGGAAAATGTACTAAGTGGAATAAATACTTGAAAAGAAGTCAATCTCGTCATACCTTAAAGCGGGAAAGTAAAGATAATCTAGGAGTCAGCGACTACAATAGTCTCTGAGGCACACAGTCTAGAAGCCTCTAGATCACGATCAAATGTCCAGTCTTTGCCCGTTCATTCGAATCTTTTCCTCTAAGGTATGGTCTGTGAAAGTACCCGGCTTCCTCGAAGATCTAAATTTGAGTAACAAAGGACCTCTCTGGACTCGAATATGCAAGTCCTTAACTTGCCTCGAAGTTAATTTATGCTGCTCCGATTACCTCCATATACGGATCTTACATTGTTTCTTACAAGATAGCTCCTTGAGGAAAAGAAACCATCATGGCAAATTTGCACGAGGCCTTAGTAATCTTTATGCAGGGGAAGCGGTACTTGACATTGTATGCGCACTCTCTTTGCTTTTGGAAGAAACTTAGCCTTGGCTTCTCATGAGAAGATCGGGAGAAAGTCTCCCAAACCCATCTGTGTAAGAACTCTAAAGGTGCTCGTGATACTCGTTTCTTCCTTCAGTATCATCTCAGGTAACTTCCCTTTGAGCCTAGTACATATACAAGACCAGAAAGAGGACACCCGTGCAACAAGAATGTTCTTTGCCTCATAGCATAATAGTGAGTGTGGGCTTAATTTGGACATGACTACTGCACCGCTCTGCTTGTGAAATACTCAAGAGATTCCCTGGTGTCAACCAAGCTTGAGAAGTATCTCCCTTCGTGAAGAAGATAAGAACCTCCACTACCTGCGATATCCATGAAAAGAAAACACAAGTTAATTAAAGGAACAAAAGAATAGAGCACATATAAGAAAGAATGAAGGAGAAAATACCTATTACATCACACGATATTGTAAAGACTACGAAGGTGTAGGGCTAAGAGCGAGGGACTACCGCCCAGGAAAGGGAATGAATCAAGGGGACTACCCTAGAACCACAAGATGAAGAAGTTTCCTCTCGGGTCCTCAGGGCGTGTTCGGATCTTTGTCTTCTACATTATTCTTTGTCGAGCGTTCCTCCTAGAAGAACAAATGACCTACGGTCAGCGGAGGAATCTGTGCCTTGAAAATTTCTTTTCCACTTTCCGTACTTGGCGAATGAAGGAACCGGATGAAAAGAGCCTATTAGGCCAGAGACTTATAAGCGTGGGAGAATTTGACCAAATTCGTCACCGGGGAAATGTGTGCATGCGCCGTCTTTCACAGAAAGAGACAAAATGCAAAAATTTAAGACCGGTAAAATGAAATTACTTTATCTTAGAGATGCTCTTTGAGGCTTTGGTATACTTGGTGTGTATCAATAAATGTCTAGAAAAAGCGGTAAGGGTTGTAGGCTCCACTCTGAGCTCATAACTCACTTTCCTTGACCTGCGATCTATCGGTCGGATGCGATGAGAGAAAGCCACGATGAAGCACCGAATGAATTACCGTTATCAAAGTGTGGAAAGTCCCATCTCTTTCCAAAGAGAGAGTAGCTCTCGAGTCACGGCATGAATGAAGTACAGAATGAGAATCATTGTGGAGATAAACCCATACCACACCGGTGGTATTTGCGTGAAAGGATAAATGCAGTCATTGGTGGCCGGTATTCTAAGCATGTAGATAATCATCCGTCCAACTAAGAGGTAATGAGAGCACTCTTAGGTGTAGTCGCCGGAGAAACGTCTTTGAGACAAACTCCTATAAATGCAAGTAAGAATGGGAGGAGTAAGACTAACATTTGATCCGCAACTTGTGATACTAGCCATCTTGAACCAGCGAATAAAGGCAAAGGCGCCATTGGGAGAAAGAACAAACACACACACAACCAACAAAGGCAGGAAAAGCCGTGCGGTAAACTTCCTAATACGGACCCATAATATGCAAAAAGTGAAGAACTTAGAGCCGAATAGTCTCAAAAGTAATCATGACTGCGAGAGAAATAACAAGAAAAGCCAATGAGCAGTAAGAATCATATAAAGAGCCAAGGTGCCTATAAGAAGAAAAGCCAAAGTACAAAAGCATGGACAAGTCAAAATAAATAAAGCTCTATGGGCACAATGTTGTCCGTCCCTCACGGTGAATGAATGGACACGAATCCCGAGGACGTCGTCAAGGGATGTTGCCCCACCTCTCCCACCGAGGGAGGCCTTGAAAATTACATCGAGTAGCAGGGAGGAAAGTGAGAGTATATCTCCAACTCATAAGTTGCTCATACTACCAAATAAAATCAAGAAAATAAATAGTTGAAGCAAACACCAAAGAAGAGCATTGAAAAGTAAATAGGAAACGTTTTCTTACTTACTAACATCCCTCAAACACAGAAGTTTGCTAAAGACTAGGATAGAAAACCAAAAGAATCAATTCCAAGAGAAAGTGGTCAAAGAAGACAATTAAACGTTCCCTTACCAACTAATACCACTAGAACTCATGATTGCTGAGACCAAGGTGTTAAAGTACAATAGCATGCACAAATTGAGGCATGCGCTGCAACTTGTAGGAGCTGTGTTTAAAAAGGAAAACAAGTCACCGGCGACAAGTATGATATCAAGAGCAGAGTGCTCAACATCTCAAATCATAACTTTGAGCTTGCAAACAACAAGCAGCAAGTATCTCAAAGAGAGAAGTGTAAGAGTAGGCTCGTGGCCCAGCTCGTACTAGAACTCTATCATGGAGGCTCGATTGCAAAAGAAAAAGAATCGGGAAGGAAATGATGGGGTATATCTGAAATAACCCAAATTTTTATGATTTTAGTAATAATTGAATATTACTCTACTTATAACAAACTCGAACAAAACAAGAATATAGCTAAATCACTATTCATTTTTTTTTTCCTAATTAAGCAAGGAAATCACACCTCATGTTTGCTTCCTTAACACCTCGTGCTTGCTTAGTTTACTTCAAAGCTAAGTAACTCTATTCTAATAAAACTCTCCATCTTCACTAATCAAGAAAACACAAAAAAAAATCTCTCTTTTCTTTCCTCTTGGCCGTGACCTTTTTCCACTCTAGCTCCCAAAATTTTCTTCGTTTGAGTGGTTATTCTCCTTTTAAATCATAAACCTAAAGTTTCTATTAAGTTCAAGAAAGAAAATATATAACTATATCATTTTATTGGTTATATAAATAGTTTTATAACTATGAAGTTACTTTAATTAGTTAAATTCATCCTTTAATGATATTTAGAGTTTAGAGTTCATATTTAATGGTTTAAATATAAGTATGTTGATTATAGAGACTACAAATTTATCATTAAATTCTTTTTTGAAGTATGTAGTAAGTTGATTACTTATAATATACCATAAAATAAATTATAGAATCATATGTTAGTTCTAGTTTAGTATATGTAATAATTTTTGGATAGTAGTATTCAATTTAGACTCTTGTTGTAATATATAGTTTGGATTATAGACAAAGATTAAAATAAGGTATAAAGTAATGATATATTATAAAATGGGATGAAATTGCATAAGTTCAAAAGTAGTTCACAAATTTAGTAGCTATTGTTAGTTAAAGTTACTAAGAAATAAAAATAATTTTATTATTATGTTCTTTAGATGTGGATGTCAGTAGTTGCTCCAGTAGTAAAAGTTGTGGACATTTTTGGCAGCTTGGTGAAATTTATATCATGTAACATAGCCTTTTCATATATATTGTGTATATAAGTTGTATAGATTTACTAAATGAGTTATATATGTGATAGCGTAATGATATTAAAGACTTCTGGCCGTTAGTGTTGTTACATGATCGGTTGGTAAATCTGGTTGTGATATCGGGGTTGTGATATCGAAGGTTGTGATATCGATGATGTGATTATTGATGTGATTTGTTGTTGAACTCTATTCTGCGGTTGGTTGCTCTCTGCGGGTTGAGTTGTTTTCCCCGTTCTTTGGAGTAGAAGCTTAGCAGATGCTTGATTTTATCTTGTTTGTTCTCTCGTTCTTTGAGGTAGAATAAAGCAGTAATTAGTTTTTGTCCTCGTTTCTTTGGAGTAGAAGCCCGGCAGTGGCCGATAAATTTTTCTTACATTAGAGGGGAGTAGACTCTAATGCCAGAGGGGCCGTGTGGAGAGTTATTGTTTCTTGTGTGATATACTGGATGTTATTGACTATGTGTGTGATAGTTTATTCGTTGGATTATTTGATATGATTAAATTATAGGATATTATTGAATCATTCTGGATTATTTGAGAGGTGAATTCTATTAAATTATTGAGACTATATGTTTACATATGCATATATGTGTGATTAGGTATGGTTCGTTATATAAATATTCATTGAATGTCAATTTCGCCCCTTTATTGGGGACCTCAATTTTGTAAATTTGAAGGTATAATGTAAGTGCAGTTCGCTTCAAGATATCCTCGGCAGTCTTCTTCTTGATCCTCATATTTTGTGAAGTATTTTTGGCAGAAGGTGTTTGTGTATTTTGATCCGTTGACTATATATGTTTTTGAGGTTGATATAAATGTTGTCTTAGAGACTTTTGATATTATTGTTTAGGCAATTTTTGGTTATTATGTTTCTTGTTAGTTTTCCCTCAGTGGCTACGATCTTGCAGTTCTTTACAATATCAAATTATCCACCAGAAGGCCTCACAATACATGCGAGGTCGACACATCTTCGATGCAAAGTCGAGATCTTATCTTAGACTATGGGAGTTGGTTTAGCTAGCCAAATATTAAAGAAAAACTATGTGCAGAAATGAAAACTTTACTTATGTGCATTCTTCAAGGGTAACGAAAAATCAAAGCCATCCAGAAAATTCCATGTAAAATTGGAGGCAAACTAGACTCGATATCGAAGCGCGTAAGAAAAAGGACTCTATCAAGCGAGGCTCAGGCTGGGAGAAATAATTGTTCAAAGTTGCTGGAATTAAAAAGAGTTGCGAGATAAAGTCTGGCTTTGGGGGCCTATATCTCGACTTCAAATGTGGTTAGATAAAATAAGAAACATTTCATTATAAGTATTTAAGAAATAATATAAAATTTTGGAAACTCAAGATAAGTTATACATTTGTATAAACATAGATATTATAACAAATATAAGTGTTCAACCTCATTAACTAAATTAAAATAAAATAAAACATTTTGAAATCAATGTTACGTAATTTAAAATATTTGAAATAAATTCTTAATGAAAATTTGTACTTTTAGATAAAATATTTTCATGATTAATATTATTTGAGAAATATCTAAAAAATTAAATCACAAAACAGAGTTAATGGAGCCCAGTGTAATTATTGCTATTCGGAGGAATTTCGAGAGACATATATAAGGAGACTTCTCTATTATAGAATGTTAGTGCATATTGATTGGCTAAATTTTTCATTGTGCTACCATGTATTTCCATAAGATATGGTTGAAGATTGTGATTGTTGAATATCTCCAAGAAGAAGGAAAAGATTTGTGGCCGATCACTGATGGTAACAACGTGCTTTAAGTGTGTGTTTCGATTGAGCCTTTACAGCCAGCCCCGAATTGTGAAAGCCTTTATTTGGGATTGTAGGCTTGAATGTGAAGTCTAAGGTTAAAGGAATTTTAAATTGGTAATCAAGCTGACATTTTAGAGATATGATATGGAGGGATTTCTTACGTGAGTGATAAAGGAAACTTTTATATATGAAAAGTTTTTCTCTCTATAAAGGATCAAGGACTTTATTAAAAGTATCCCTAAACGTCCCGTATACTTATTTTCTATATGATTTGAGGTAGGTAAATTGTAATCTGGTATGTATAAAGCTCATGCTAGTATATGTGTTCGGAGTTAATACTTGTACTGTTGTTCATCTGTTACGAGCATTTTGGTCGGCCGGTCGAATTAAATAATAGCTTAGTATAGTATGAGGACTCTACTTGTCGGGGGGGCACAGTCCTTTAGTATAATGAGGGATCTCAGCGGTGGGGATGGTTTTTAGTATAATGAGGGGATCTAGAAATGGGAGATGCGATATATCAAGTGGAAGTCAGAGAACTGAGCTTAGAATAGCATCCGCGGGAGATAAGTACTTGTTGTAAATCAACCATATACTAAAAACAGTCATACGCTTTGCCCCCCAACCCATTTGGTAACAAATCTCTTGTGTTCTTTTACTTTTATTCTATTGCTTGTGTTTCTTTATGAAATACATTATTCAGTGTCTTTCAATGAGTTGGAATAACTTGACACAATATTACGATGCTTTGTGTGTAGTATTATCGATCCGTGCGTATTTTTATCAGCGTCGAGCAACCTATTGTACCCAGCTGTCTACAACATACAGTATAATGATGCAGCTTTATAATTTGATTTAGTTGATTGCCTACGTAGCCAGATCTGTATTTGTCACTCTGTTGTAGCAAACGGTGTCAACTCTTGGAACAACATTGTGCACTACAGATTATTTTTGAAGATTAGATTACACCACTTTTTCATAGAAGATATATATTCTCAAAACAAATTATAACATAACCAATTTAAAAATGATACACAAAAATATATATAGTATTTATCTCTTTAGAAACAAACTACTTTCAAAACTACATTAATATTTCGTTTCTATAAAATTAAAAAAGAAACTTTTCGGATATTTCGTAGTAAATGTTTAGAAAGTTTAATCCATGATTGGGGGACATATACCCGTCAAAAGCGGCCAGATTGGTCGATTGGCTTAGCTGACCGGATAAATGAAATCGGAGGAAAAATAATTAAAGCGAGGCAAAGGGGATTATGAGAGTTTTAGTGAGGCATGTCTGGCGAACCAAATAAAATAGCGTAATTTTAATTGGAGTTGTTTCTACAATTTAAGAACACTGTAGAGAGCACTTAATACAAAGATTTCACATAACATCAAAATAAACATATGGGAGCAACGTACAAGTGATGAGTATGTCAAATTATCGAGCACAAGCTCATGCATGGTGATGTTAATGCTAAAATTCCTATATATTCACATGATCATCAAAAGAGTAAAAAAATAACTCCTTCCTTACCTTGAGGGTTATTTGAGGGGAGAAAGTTGAAATTTGATTTTGCATATATATCGTATATGAGAAGACACGGGTAGGGCCGATCTCTTCCAGAAAATATTGTTTGATACTTGGTAGACAAAGAAATATATCTTATGATTTGAGACAGCAAATCTCCCTACCACCCAAGTGATTATTGAAAAAACACTATAAAAAATTAAATGGGGAGGGGGTCGAGAATTTTCATGTGGTATCCTAAATATCTTTTCGGTTAATTAAATAGGCTTGACATGGACCCGGAAAAAATTGCAAAAATTTTAAGTTTAATTTTAAATTAAATTCTAAAATAAAAATATTTAATTCTAAAATCTGCACGGGTCAAGATTAATTATTTTAAATATTTAGCATGACTTAAATTCATATTAAAAATGCAAATATTAATTCCGTTAAATCCACGAGGACTCGGATTAATATAAATCCATCTTAGAGTACTAACATATGACACATTTATGTTAGTTGTAAAACTCTAGAAAATTTAATTCTCATTACATCCTCTACGGATCAGGAATTAAATGGGGTGTTAACATGTATTAAATTCATGTTAACATTAAACCCCCAGATGAATTAATTCTCAGTGAATTCTCTACGGATCGGGAATTAAATTATTCTTAGCATGTATTAAATTCATGTTAATATTAAACCCAAATTATTCAATTCTCTAACCGGATTGAGAAATGAAATAAAACACGGGTTGGCACGTGGAAATCAGCGTAAATTAAGAAGTCTTCATTAAGTTAATCTTCGGACCGAGATGCTTAGTGGGATCGTGACAGCAATTAAAAGTCAATCTTCGGACCGAAGGCTTAAAATAAGTCACTCAAATGACCAGGGATTGTGATCATAGAGTCAGCAGTAAAGTGTCACACAAAATGGTGATCGTCCTTGAGAATCCTGAGTAATGACATAGGTGATGACTAAGGACCGTAGTTGGCCTCAAATGAAAGCTGTAGTTGTTGGATTCTTAATTGTATCTTATCGGTTCTAAACTTATCGGATCATAATTCCGAGGGATCTACGGATTATGCAAAACCAATAAGCGATGAACTATAGGCGTGTACCTTTCTTCTTGAATAAATTCCACCAGTGACGATTATTCCTGACACTCAACGTAAGTATCTCCAAGAGTATCCTCACCAATAAATTGTCGAACTCTTCCGTACTTTTTACTAGAACGATTAAAGTAAAAACTAGTAAGAAAAAATAATGGAAGAGAAAACGATTCTAAATCAAAGGTTAAACTCAGTGGAGAGGAGGAGAGAAAATTTGACTTCTCAAATTAATTTCATGAGCATTAGTGATTTATGAGAATAAAAAGACATTTTTAATGAAAATCAAGTAAAGTTTTTAGAATGCAAACCCACTCTAGTCTCAAATCAACCGACCACTTGTAGGACTCGTTTTTTTAAGTCCCAAATGTTTCACGTGTTTCACTTTTATACTTGGGAAGATTTATAATATGATTATTATATAGTTGATTTCGCATTTGTCGACGCTTTTGGGACGGATCGACAAAAAGTAATATATTAAACAATATTAACAAACTATTATTTTAATATAGATTGTAAAGGCGGAACCCAAGTAAACCATAAAGTAACCAATAATTTCGACCCCGTAAATCCTAAATATTAATTGTCACAACAATTGTATATAGTGAACTTATATATATTTTGAATGATTAAATCGGTCAAATACCAATCAAATTGTGAACATTTTTAATGAATCTATTATCACCGTAGTTCTGACGTTAGTAAGTTCAAAATCTCAGTTAATACAAGCTCTGGACCTCCCTCTGAGGAGGGAGAAGAGGTAAGCGAGGAGTAAAGATAGATACTAAATTCACATCAAAAGAAATAGAAGTCCAACATACAATTTGTGAAAAAATTTCTATGATATAACTTGAATACACTTATTCAAATAATCATACTAGAGATCGAGATATAATTGTTATAATGCTAGATCTACAACATATAATATAATATATGAATAAAAAGAGTACTTACGATTAGCCAGTGGATAAGTCACCACAATCTTTCACTTGAAAGCTTTCACATGAATTCAATTTAGCATCACGAATTGGCAAGCGCCTCTGGTTGATCACGCGTGGGAAGGTTGAATCAATGCTTGAGTTTCTTCAGAACACATTTTGAGATTGGATAACATAATCAAAAGAAGAATTTTAATTCTTGCCCAACGATATTTAGAGCCTCCCTCAAATGGGAGGGGGCTTAGGAGTTTTTGGTTTTAGTTTTGGTTTTGTGTTAGCCAATGAAAACCTGATACGGCGGTCGACTTATATAGAGGTTCTCAAAATTAACCTAAAGAGCCCAGACTAAATAGTTTAATGAACCCACTTGTTGAATTACAATTAGCTGGTAAGTAAATTAAACATTAAGAAAGATTATTAATAAGTAACTAATAAGTTACAAAAGCGAGTTCAACTAACTAATAAATTAATTAAACTAACTAGTTAATTAATTGAGGTTTATCGAATTTATATTTTACACTTATCGATGTAAAATTCGATTAATATTTGTTGATTACAATCAACTCTCAATTTAACAATTACTGTTTTATTTCATTCATGAGATATAACTCAACGTCACTATATGTTGTGCCTTTCTAGGCTCAGATAATAGCATTCGTATAATAATATAATAGACCATTAATATTATTATAAACGGTTATACGCGTAAGGATCTAGCAATGCGGCATAACCCACATTATCGTGAGAACTAATGAAATTGAATTACTATGGTTGAGCGTTCCGTTTGTAATCACACATTCACTAAACTAGTAAATGAATTATTTACAATTATACGCTTGACGGTCCCTAATAAATGAAACCAATAACTATTAATTTTCAACCTCCCACTTGCCCCGCTATAACAGCATTACCAACAATACAAATTGGTAGTCAAAGTTATATCTTGAGTTCAAACTTGTTTTGGTTTTACTCTCCGGTATACTAGACTCGACCCGTTCATGAATTGCTTGGCTGTGATTGTTCATGGGACGAAGCATGCGGCCCATTATTCTAGCATTCGGTGCTAAGAGTGAATACACCAACAATTGATCCATTCCCTGTGACATAGTTTGCTTTATTCTCACTTGAAGTTGCACACAAGTAATTCCGAATCTGAATTGCCTTTAATTAAAACCCCACAATTCTTATTATGGGAATTGTACTATGTCATGGTCGTGATGTACAGCGCGATCTTGACATGACACCTTTCACTCTCAATCAAGTGAGGTCATTACTTGTGGGGAACGGACCTCTAATGAGAGTTGTCTTGTCAATAAAGAGAATCTATCTATCCATAGAATTTTAATCTATCATAGATTTTTCACCTCGAAGTTTCATGATGTATTATAATTTAACAAAATAGTATCATCCTAGCTTTCATGTATATTGTAGCGACCAGCGCCGCAGGTCGGCATACTGAGGTGAGAGTCATTAAAATCCGGAACACGAGTCCTGGAAACCGATGACTCGGTTTAAAACACAATTAGATTTCATCAAAAATGTGATGATCCACTTGATATTTCCCAAATCAAAAGCAGTTTTTAAAATTTATAATCCATCGGTGATATCGAGAAGCGACCAACCCATGAAATATATACACAACATATCCCAAAAATAAAAATAATGTCGGCAAGGCTACAGATGATACATCTTGTGTCGGAATACAAAATGACAACGGCCGACAAGGCTAAGTTTCAAAGGAAAAATACAACAATCAAAAGCAGTTGACAATACATGTCAAATCGAATTTGTGAGGATCCTCTGCCGCCTTGATGCTCACCTGGCCACTAGAACAAAACTCTCGAACAACCTCTTGCTTCCAGCTACTTTTGTCGACTGGCACAAAATGAAATGCCGCCCAATGCGAGGGTGTAAAGTCGAGGCTTGAGTGAAAACTTAACACGGGGTGAGGAGCACCACCAGGCAGTCGATCAATAATATAATAGTCAAATATGAATAAAATACACATATCGGAGACTACCTAAAAGGTCATACAACATAATTCCTTGAGGAAAACTTCGAGACACCTTTCTTATGAAGATATAATAGAAGGAGTCTCAACAGGCACACAATTCGAGGAAGAAATCAATAGACTTCGACAACTTGGCCAAAACTCTAGTAAATCAAACCTCTATCCTACCGTATCCCCACCGGTATGACAACCTCTAATGCGCATATACAATCCGTCTACTGCGGGGAATGGACTAATCATCATCACCCAGCGCCTTACGGTATAAAGCCAAAACCACCCTTATACACAAAGTATAAAACACGCGCCTTATACACAAAGTATAAACCGCATCGCGCTCATCACGCTAAATTACCGAGCACCGCGCTCTTATAAACTAAGTATAAGGCACACCGCTCTTATACACACTAGTATAAAGGCACACGCGCATATACACTAAGTAGAAGGCACACCGCACTTATACACTAAGTATAAGGCACATATAAATCATATCACGCGAGGAAGGAGAGTCCGCACAACCCACTAATCGTCCCAACCGGTATTATGGCCAGCGCGGCTAAAACATCCACTTGTCGTAAATCAATCTGTCGCCAGAGCAAGACCTAAAACATATCAAAAGTGGAAGCCAAGACCTGAAGCATACAATAGTGCAAACAAGGCCACATAATATAATAGTGCGTCCAAGGCCACAGAGTACAGAAATATAAGTTGGGAGTTCAGTATTGCACACTCAGCGATCTCTTCAAGGCCACGAGAAACACAATCACATAACACAACAATTCACAGTAGCCATATCATTCTCATAATCATAATACAATAACATGTATATCACAAAATCAAAAGGTAAGAATGCACATTAAAAGTAACTTTTAGGTAAAGAGATAAGTACTCACCTCTGGCCAGCTGCTGAAACCCAACCAGCGAAAAGGCAATCCAAAGGTATTGCCATTTTCCACGATCAGCGCCTAAACAACACCGAGAAATTATAATCAAGACCTATTACTATACCTACGTTAGGAAGATACATAACAACTCTTGGGGAGAACTATCTCTAAGCAGTCTAACTGACGGATAAACTATAGAATTATAATCCCGGCCGGACCTGACCCCGATCGATTCCCCGCTAAATTCCATCTTATCCAACTTTTTCTCATTACAAATCGGCTTATAAGAGTCATTCAACTAATGTCAAGTCCACTAATTAACAATCCTATACTCGAAATATCAATTACCTAACTCAACTTGAATTTACTTTTCAACATAACTTTTAATCAATTTTAAATCACCAATTTTAACATCATGGCACTGCTTTATAATAAAGGTCGATATAACCTCTACACATTTAAAGTCTTAGAAAAATATCACCCGAAGAAGTCAGCGAAAACCTAAAGTCAACCCGGCCATAACATCCTCAAGGCCAGCCTACAAGTCATGAATTAACCATACATCATAAGCCATAACGTACTTAGAATCATCATAAAAATTGAATTATTATGGAAGTCTAAAAGCTCAACTATATCAAAGCCAAAATATCTCGAGAAAGACTTGGAAATTTCTTACGCCTTTCGAAGAGAATGATGGGGAAAAGATATTCTACAACCTTGATCTTGAGTTTGGCGACAATGAAGAGAAATGGAGAAAATGAAATTTTTAAGAGAGGAGAGAGGGGGTGAAGATATTTAGAGCCAAACCCGAAAAATGAAGATGATGAAGTGTTGTGATGATGTGGAAGATAAGCATGCCAAGAATATTTTTTAAAAACCACCGAGGTCACGTTGGTTTAGAGTTAATTTCTCAGCTTATAAGTATTTAAAATCTCAAACGAACCCGATTTCAAAGATAAAATTTTCAGCTGACAAAACTACTAAGAATTATAAATGTAATTCGACTAAAAATTTTACGAGAAATAATATCATTGAAATTATTTATACTATCCGGGTCCACTTTGCCGACCCGAAAAATTAATTTTTTTTTTTAAATGGCAGATTCAATACATATATCTGTTGACTAATATAGCATATGTATCACATATAATATGTCAGACTCTAAATATTACAAGGATCAATTTACCACCATACGCTTCCAAGGTTGTATGAGGATTCCTTTACTACTCGATATGTAAAATATTATGTATAATTGTGCTCCCATTTAACCTTTAAAGAGACTTCGAGTTCATGCTTAATACTTGACCACTTTTTTTATTTTTAATCAAAATATCAACATGAAGATTGCTCTATTATCTTTGTATCTCGAGTTTCCAACTTGTGGATACGACAGGCCTCAATCATTTTTCTTCTTATTCTCGTTTGATATTGAACTTCAATAATAATGTCAAGTATCGTATCAACGTCGTTACTTAGGAACATTCTTTTTGGATCACTCACTTAAACACACGTATTCTGACACGTAGGTAATCAATAAGAAAACTTTGAAATAGACATGTGCATGAGTCGACCAATAAGACCACATTCAACATGAGGTCGAAACCAAATGTTTGATTCATTTATGATTATATGTTCATTTAATGGAAACCACGGTTTTTAATTACGATGAATCACCATCTAGAAGGTAAATAGAGTGAGTTATATACTCATTTCGTGTATTCCCGATTCTATTTCCACTCGAATGACATGATAAGTCATCTATTGGAGTATTCATATAATCATGTCTCTTTGCATTAGGCATCAGCAATGCATCAGGAATTTGCACATAATATTTCTGATAGAATCGAAGGATTCTAACACTGGATTGGTGTCTCTTAAGGAGCCACTTGAATACATTCAAGTCATATATTTACTTCCACTCTTTATACTTCATAATGAAGATACATACATACAACAAGTTGTAATTCTATAGTAGATAGAAATAAATTCCGGTTCCTTATGATTTAGTGTGGAGTAATGTGGTGACAACTGCTACAGTCATATTCGCTACAACTTCAAGGTGTAAGGTACATCGTAATCTCCGATTAAGTGTTGTTTTTTATAATCTCATTAGAGTTCGATAATCGGTTGAATGGTGTTATTTTATCACATTAAAAATCCAATACCTTGTAAAGGAGGAAGTATGACTTTCAAATGTACGTTGTTATATAAACCTAAAGAGTGGCTGGACCGCCGTCTTACCGTTTGGTAGTATTTTCGGTTTCTCGTTTAAATCAAACAACTTTTTAAATCATTTTTGAAGGTCTTAAACAATTAAAAAAAAATTCTGAAATTTGGAGGACAATTACTTCAAAATATTTCTGAACTAATCCAATTGGATTCACATCAAAATATTTTGCCAATAATTAATTATGCACGTTTCAATAATTGAAATAATTTAATTTCGAAAATTGTTTAAAATTAGTTAAACAATTCCAAAAATTATAGAAAACTTTTCACAGGTACTCACTAACCTAAAACGTTCTACTAAAATTTAAAATCGAAATTTTTTTGAGTTTAAGCCTTCAAAAACAAAAAATTGTTTTAGTATTCAACAAAAACAAAATAAAAAATTTGTAAATCATGAAAGACTTTATACTAATCATCAAATTAAAACACCAAAATATACTATTTTGATGTACTTGAATATATGAACACATCCAAAAATACATCACAATATATATTTATACATAAACATATAAACATGGGGAAATTTGATATAGCTTATAAAACATGATTTATAAAATACTAGATCGATATTAAACAATTAAACTTGCTCTTGATGCCACTGAAGGAATTTTTATGATATAACTTGAATAAACTTATTCAAATAATCATATCGAGGATCGAATTAAATTGTTATAATATGAGGATCTAGCATCTGTCTGATATATGAATAAAAAGGAGTACTTACGAGTGCGGTGGAAAAATGACCAGCAACCTTTCAGAAGCCTCCTTTGAATTCCAATTTACCATCACCCAGTGCTTAATGCCTTTTGAATTGATCCACGGCGGGGAGGTTGAATCCGATTGCCAGGTTTGCTAGAACACGTGTGAGATTGGATAACATAATCAAAGCAAGAATTCCAATTCTTGCATGATGTTCGACCCCTCCGCAAGGGAGAGGGGCGGCGAATCAAAGGGAAGGGGCTTAGGATTTTTGATTTTTGTTTTATGTGTAAAAACCTAATAAGCCTTGCTTATATAGAGGTTCTCAAATTAACCTAAAAGCCAACTGAATAGTTTAATGAGCCGACTTGTTTAATTCAATTAAGTAGTTAAGTAAATTAAACATTAACAAGTTATTAATAAGTAACTAACTAGTTACTAACGAGAGTTTAACTAACTATTAAAATTAATTAAACCTAATTAGTTCGGGTTTATCTAATTTATATTTTGCATTATCAATGTAAAATTCCCAATTGAGAATGATACGTTGATTAAAATCAAAGCTACCGATTTAACAAGCACTATTTTTTATTTCTTATATGAAATATAACTCCAACATGACTATATGTGTGTGATCTTCCTAGAGCTTAGATATTGCTGTCGTATAATAATATAATAGACAATTACTACTATTATTATAACGATTATGCATGAATCTAGCGATAAAGCCATAACCACCGAGAGTATTATCATGAGAATCCGAATAGTAATTATAATTACTATAGTTGAATGTTCGTTTATACTTAATCACATTCAGCTAAACTAGTAAATGTATTGTTACAATAATTATCGTAATGACGTAATAAATGAAACTAATAACTATTGATTTCCAACATCATCAGCAAATCGGACAAAGAGACCACGGTGTCGAGTTATAAAGGAAGCGGCGCGTACTTTATATTCATAAATAAATGTGAAAACCCTTGAAGCATGCGTAACCCCACTTCATCATTTGTTGAAAATAGAAATATGAAATCGAACCGGCCTTTACTATGTATGTACCAGTTAGAAATGTAAAATTGATGAAATTTATTGGAAAGTTAATTAAATTGATTAAGACGAATTAATATAATTAATTAAAGAAGAGCCATTAAAAAAATGTCACGTGGCTAGTTAGGGTCCTCGATTAAACCTAAATTCAAATTAAACCACCGGCAGATTAGGGTTTTTTGAGAATATTGAGAATTAAATGTCGACAAAATTAGGTTTGAAATAAAAAAAACCGATTTATTGTCAGATAAACTATCCGGGTAGAAAATGGAAGCTCCGGAAGCTATAGGGTTCAAAACGAAGACTCTAAAAAGACCGGGATTCAAAATGAATATTTAAGAAAGTTTGGGGTTAAAATCAAAAGCTCGAAAGTTCGGGGACCTCAGAAATAGATTGCCTATGTTTTGGGTTTCTTAAAGCTCCAAAGTTGTGTTTTTAATGAGCGGTCAGATTAAAATACCAAAATCACTTGATTAAGAATTTTGGGTGTCGTACATCAAATCTAGATATAGGAATAAAGCCCAGAAATGTTAATTCACATAGATGGATACCCGGTGATATAGCGTTGCTAAGGCCTCTGCCTAGTTGATCAGTATCATCAACGGTTGGATCTTTCCACCTTCATACTGGTCATCATCACTCACGGTAACAGGTGCTTCAAAGGTTGATGTAGTGCAAGCAAGAAACAGCATTTGCTTCAAATAAAGACCCCACCGAGTCAAGTGCATAAGTCCCAGCTATGACGCTTGCGATAAAGTTCATGAAGTTTAAAGTAGACCCGGAGATCAAGTCCAAGACCCCGCGTCAATCACAGGGGAATATGGCTGCTAAGGCCCAGCTCGGAACATATCCAAGTCGAGACCAAGTCTCGGTCCATCGAGACCCCGGGGCACATATCCGGCTCTTAATGAGCATATATCCGAGTTGAATCAGCTTCGAAGCTCAAGCACAAGTCAAACTCCAAATCAGAATTGACTCATACCAAGCTCATATCAAGCTCAATCAACAAAACAAACCCGGACACATCTCACAAATCGTCGACAAGGCGCTTAGGATCTCATAGTTTGAATGATTGTTTGATTTCCCGCCGATTTGATAAAACACACGTAGATTGAAAAATTTTCCCATGTTATCGTACCTTTTCATAAATAATAAAAATTCTTCTTTGTACTACAGACTCTTAATCCAAACTGTGACAAACGATCTAAATCCTAGGTACCATCAGCAAAACATACATCCCTCTCTTGTAATACTTGTACATAATTATAATGTATGAATCTGCCAGTAAAAGAGAAGGAATGTATATATAATTTTACTTAAGCTACTGAAGTTTGAATCGTTTGTACTAGTATAATGTATGAATCTGCCAGTACATAGCTATCGTTGTATTGAAAGCAATGCTTTCCATTTGATCCGATGCTTGCCGGAACCGTAACCCAAATCAGAATTGATAATATATATACACTTCATTTGTTTTGGATCGATTAATATTTAATTTTACTGAAGATTATAAATAAATACTACGTACTAAGTTTGATGATACCAGCAAGGTTTCAACCTGGGATGGCCTTATTTCTTGCATTAAAACATGGAACCATTAACCATATTATGCAACGCTAGCTATTAGGTGTCTTTTTTTCTATCAAACTTGTACACATAAAAATGAAACATTGTCATCATAATTCATAGACAACACCATATAACCATAGTGAAAATTAGGGGTGTATATAAAATCTGAAACCGCTCTGAACGAAAACGAATCGAAAATAAACTAAATTTTTGGAATCGAGCCAATGGAACCGGATCAATTTAGGTTTGTTCTTGAAAGAATCGAACCAAAGCGATGGCTAATTTATTTTTAAAAAATTATTTTAGTACATGATAATTGTCCAGTAGATGCTTTCTGCATAATTTCTGATCTCTCAAAAAGATTGTTAAGTAAACATCTACAAGATGAAAATGAGTACAGAAGAAATAGATAGTAAAAATGGAGCTTCGGGTGGGTATTTTCTGCAAAATTTTTAATTTTTCTTTATTCATACTTTTCAAAGATCTTGCGGTATTTCAAAACTAATCATATAGAGAATGATATGTAAAGAGTGGTATGTAATGAATATTGTATACTCAAATTACAAAATCTAATTTTAAAAGGAGTTCATTGAACTTACATAGATTGATCTAGCTAGTCTTAGAACTTAATTTTGAGCCCACAACGATAGGCCAAAATTTTGTCAAACGAACAAAGCTGTAACCACTTTCCGGGAACCCGAAACCTACGGAACGAGGCGATTCGCGATTCGGTCTTTGTCGGCAGTAAGGATTCGGCTCCGATTTTGACTC
Source organism: Lithospermum erythrorhizon (assembly GCA_019722365.1). Classification (NCBI taxonomy): domain Eukaryota; kingdom Viridiplantae; phylum Streptophyta; class Magnoliopsida; order Boraginales; family Boraginaceae; genus Lithospermum; species Lithospermum erythrorhizon. The sequence continues at coordinate 80,952 of JADFUC010001218.1, read as the reverse complement.
AAAAGCCCGGGCAGACCGATCCCCATCTGTAGCTCTTAGTAGATGCAATGAATTTTATATAAGGAAGGGCAAGTAACTTAGATTAGATAAATTAATAAAATGTATAAATTTAGGGGGAGGGGGCAAATAACTTAATTTTTTAATAAATAAACTGTAAAATTTTATTTTATAATAGTAAAAAATATTTTTCAAAATTTTAATAGGGATTAATGGGAAGAGGAAGTGGAGGGATATGCTGCCCATCATGGTATAGAGTGGACGGGGAGGCTGGCCATACTCACATACTTATCCATAATTTATGAAAATGTTATATTTTTAAGTAGTTGTTTACTATTTAGATATTTTTTAAATTTACATTTTGAAGATATTCAATGTTCTTATGGTATGAAATTTTTAAATACGGAGTAATTTATAAGAATGTCAAAAGAATAATGTGTGATGGTATGTTCAAAATTTTGAAAATTAGTCTCCATTTGAATGTGAAAATAATTGTAAATATGATTGTAGACGGTGAAAAATTATTAAATAATAATAATTAAATAATAATTAAAATTAATGAACAAACTTAATCAATTAATAAAATCGAGCCGCTAAAAATGACAACGTGGCTGGGTTCTTAATCAAAACCCTCTTACGAACAAGGATGTAGCGACTGCCCCAGTCGGCCCGCCTGGTAGCGATCATTGCCAATCTCTTGAACACCAGAGTCATCATACTGATGGACGACTCAGTTTAAAGAACTACTCGTTTTATCCAAAAATTTGATTGACAATTAAGATTCTAGAAAAACCGATTTTTAAATTTGTCCATTGGATGATATCTAACCAACCAACTCCATATATATAACATATCTCAAAAACCGATAATGCCGGTAAGGCTACAGCTAGGAAATATACCACGTCTCGAATACAAAATAATTGCCGACAAGGCTAAAGGATTTGAAATGAAATACAGCAACAATCAGAAAGCGGTTGACAACACAACAAAAGCGAAATTGTGAGGATCCTCAGCCACCCGATGGTCTCCTAGCCACTCTGAATATAAACTCTCCAACGACCTCCCGACTGTTGCCACTTTGTCCCGACTGGCACAAATTAATGCCGCCCAAAATGAATAGGGGTGTAAGCCGCGAAGCTTAGTGAAAACTTAACCGCGAGGGTGAAACTTAAGCCACTCTGGCTTGAGGCAGTCAAAGATATAGTAGTCAATATGAATAAATATGTATATGCAGGGACTACCTAGCCAAAGACCATATCGTAAGAGTTTCAAAGAAGGTCTCGGGCATAACATGTCCCAAGATATATCTGAAGTCTCAATAAAGGCACACAATCACGAGAATAAAATCACGAGAGAGACTCAACAACAACTATAACTCAGTCATGAAACAAATTTACATCTCTCGTATCTCACAAAGTATACCCGACCTGTCTTAAATCGTCTGCCGGAATGGACCAATAAAGAATAAAAACAGCTCTTATAAGTAGTATAAATAACCCTTATATACCCGTGGTACACAAGGCCAAACCGCTTATACGTAGTATAAGGCTAAGCACTTACTTATACCGTAGTATAAAATTACTTAACAATCGCACAACAAAGGGGTCAAAGATAATCCGCGCGCTCTTATGCAGTATAAGGCCAAGCCGTACTTATACCAGTATAAGGCCAAACACTACCCATACCGTAGTATAAGGCCAAAAACACTTGCTGCTCGTAGTATAAGGCCAATAGCGTCACATATCACAACGGAAAGGAAATCCTTTAACCTAATCAACCCGACTATAAGTGCTTATCCCTTCTCAGTCACCTCAAAGTCACGCATAACTCAACCAACACCTCCCAACAACTAACTACTCTGTTAAGCAAACAATATCCAAAAGAACAGAAGCTAAAGCGTCTCCTGATCAAAGAAATCAATCGAGAACCGCCGAGAATAATCTGAAGTCTTGAAATGAGGCCAGAACACAAACGTAAGTTGAGGGATTCGGCTTATTACTTACCTCAGCAAATCTTGGCCTCCCAGAGAAATGCAGTCACATAATCATGTCGCGAAGCTACTAAAATGAATCCCATATAATCATACAACAATAACTATGTTTCACACAATTTAAAATAGAAATGCGTAATGTAGCACCCAGTGAGATAAGTACTCACCTACCCTTTATGACTACCACAAAATCTATAAACTTGAAATACTTAATCAGAGTAGCCTTTCCACGATCAGCAGCCCTATAACAAAACACCCGGAAGAGTACAATCCAAACCTACAACTATACTTGCGTTCTAGAAGATACATTACCAACTCTAAGTGGAGCGATTGCTTTCTTGGTCTAAGCTTGACAGAGAATAAGACAACGAAATAACAACCCCTGGATACGACCCAATCGGCCCTCCTACAAAAATTTCTGCCTTATCCCACTTTAACATTTTAAATCAACTTATAAGTCATCTTATATAACCCTCAAGTCGCCAAATAACAACCTATACTCCAGAAATCTCAATTACTCAACTTACCAATCACCACTTTCTCAGCTTTAACCCTACAATCGATTATATAATCACAATTTCTAACCTTATGACAACACAATGAGGTCTCAAATTAACCCAGACATTTCAAATCATAAAAAAAGTCAACATAAAGTCCTTCAACCTAGGAAAAAAGTCAACCTATCACCCATAATCCTCAAACAACATCTTAAATAATGAATGCTATTATATTAAATTTTACTACCCACATAACAAACTTAGAAACACAATTAGAATTTAATTTAGCAAAAAGTCAACTAAAAGTTAACTATGTCAAAACCTAAGAAATATCCCAAGATTTGAACTTTGTTACCTTAATTCAAAGAAGATGATGAGGGAAGATATTCAACCAACGATCTTTGAGTTTGGCTTAACTTAATCGAAGAGAAATGGAAGAATTTCAGGGGAGGGAAGGGAAGTCTAGAGCCAACCTCAGAAAAAGAAGAAGATATTTTGTGTTTTGTGAGGATGAGTGTGTTGGATAGGGATGAGAAGATGTTTAAGAATATAGCTTGGAGGTCTCGTCGGTTTGATTAATTTCTCCACTTTCCGTACTTAAATCTCAAACGAAGCGATTTTAAAATGAAATTTCCCATGACATAAATTATTACTCATATAATACTAGTCTCGGTACATCGATCTTATTCGAAATTATTTATACTATCTCCGGGTCCCACCACCGACACCAATTTTTTTTTAAGCATAGCGTTATTACAAGAATTTCATAAAAATAGCCCGAATTAAGTTCATTAAATTTTGAAATTCGAGGCTACAAAGTTCAATTTTATTGGGTTAAATGCGACCTAGGGGCTAAAATCGAAAGCTTGAAGTTGAGATTCAAAATGGAACTCGAAGTTGTGGATACAGCAAAGTTCCAAAAGATGCAGGGTCGACGCGAAAAATCGGTGACATAGAAAGAATCCGAGACATGCTTTCGTACAAAATAGGCACCACTATATTAATTCTTGAAAGGGGAGAATTAATTCCTAAAAATCGGCCAGTTCGGATCGTGTCTCAAAAATCGGTTAAGATCATGATCCACATGGCCGAACCAACTTGATCGGAAGCCAATTGAAGGCCGGAAACCTATAAATACCCCCTCGATTTTCAAAATAGAGAACATTCTTGTTAGGAAAATACACAAAAAAACACGAGAAAATATTGAGGGCGACCTGCAAGAAATTCTACGAGTTAAATCTTTTTAAACCACCGATTAGAAACACGACTTTGGTGAGTGGAAAGCATCTCCAGTCGCCAAATAGGCGCTGAAATCAAGAGTGTGCACAAAAGGGCAATAATTCTTCAACTTCGAAATAAATTTGATGAGAATCGATACGAGATCTCTCAAGAGCAGCTTGAATATTCGGGAATAAGCTAAAGCACGATTATTCATAAATCTAAATATGCTTGTCCCCGAAAAATCTCGAATTTTGATTCATCCAAGTTCTAGATATAAATACTGAATATTCGGTCCTTAAGCTGGAGTCGGGCCGAGGAAATGCCTGACTACTAGCCTATACGATGATGGAGTGTCATCAATGAGGATTGGGATACTCAACCTTTATACTAAATCATCCTCTGACAAAGAGTTTGCTAAGGCAGTTGTAGAAACAAAGCTAGAAAGCGTATGTTATTTCACATCTTAAATCAAATCCAGTCAAATCGAAGCTAGAAGGCGTATTTATAGCTATAACCAAATCAAATCAAGTGAGGCCAAATCTCACTGATCCTCTACTTATCTCATCCTACCAACCTATTTTGCTAAGACTAGATTAATAGTACAAACAAGAGCATTGTTGGCTTCAACAACTTTGCTTGCTATCACTCCATATGGCTTACAAGCTTGGAGTTCTATTCAAGTCCCACACCAAGAGACAGTGCTATTGACTACTAAGTCCCACTTGGGTATCCCTTAAGTCCACCACAAAAGTGAAGTCCCAGCATTCACCGGTACCTTGCAGGTAAGTCCATCAGTCGACATAGATGAAGATCGAGTCCAAGACCAAGTTCAGAATTATACAACCAACACGGAATACGGTCTTCAGGCTCGGCTTAGACCATATCGAGTCAGGCCAGTCTAGTCCATCGAGACTGGGACACATTATCCAGCTCATGGAGCTTACATCCCCAGAATCCAGCTCAAATCAAGGCAAGGCTCATACTAAGCTCCTATCAAGATCGAGTCAAGTCAAGCCGAAGCAAGACATCTCACAAATCGTCGGCCAAAAGCAGGGATCTATAGTTTAGACCGATCGATCTCTTGATTTGATAAAACTTGTACGAGGAATTTTCCCTCTGATGAGTTTTGTATTTTTGTACCCATAAGATATTAAAATATAAATAAAATAAAATAAAATATATATCAGTGATTTATAGAGAATAAAAAATCTCAAAAAAATAATTAAAATATTAATAAATACTGTAGACAATACAATACATCATTAATAAAAATACTGTAGATCTGTAACTTCGACGCCAACTTTGTACATGATGGGGAGTTTTGGGTCAAAAGAAGAATCCGGACGGAATGTTTGTATTGGGATGGATCTTCAACAAAGTGAGAATAATCAAAGTGAATATATACAATGGTGTTTGTAACCATTCAATTCAATAGTGTTTAGTAACCTATTTAATAATTTTGTTTTTTTAAAAACCACATTATCACCCAGTAACCATTCAATTTGTTAAAGTAAATAGATATCAATCAATGTGGAATATAATTAAAGATAGGGTTTAAATATTGATCAGTTATGTTTATCTCTCATAGAGTATACTCTTTCTAATTTATAAATATTGTCATTTGATTTTTTCGAAATTGAATTTTGACCATCAACTATTAATTATTTATTATTCTAAAAAATATATAATTTATATTATTGGATTCGTTTGGAGGGAGTATATGATTTCAGTAAGTGTGGTCAAATTGTATTTTGATTTCACTAAGCGGTAGTGTAGCAAATTTAGTCCTTACAAATGTTATAATGTGCATGGTCTAAAATTGGACAAAATAGGAAGAATATCTGATATTTATAAGTATCTTTAGGGCCAAATGTGGACTAGTATATACATTTTCAGAGACCAAATATAACACACTAGACATTTACTTGGATCAAGTTCAATTTTGACCACATGAATAATTTCCTTGGACCATACTAATAAAATGTATGTGATTTGCACGTAAGTATTTATGCTTTAAATATTTAAATTGAGATTATAAATAAAGTAATTAATTATTTCATCAATTTATAATTTATGCTTTTGATTTATATTATAGTTTATTTTTTCATATTTATATGATCCCTTATGATTTTAATAATATAATTATAATAATAGATTTAAAAGTTTGTTAACGTCACAATTTCTTCATTTTGGAGTTAATAAGATGCACATTATGCTTAATTTTTATTTATTATTATAAAACATCACTTTTTCTCTTTTTAAATAAAAAAATACACACTTATGTTATTTATTTATTGTTAGAAAATATCACTTCTCAATTGATTATTATTATAAATTATTCATAGTTCTACTATTCAATTTTATTTTATGTATTCATTTTAACGTATTTTAATTAACAATTGTCTCAATTTTAGCCACACAAAACAGTCAAAGAGGCCACACATTAGATGTCCTTGTTCGAATGTGAAATACTCCAAATGGAATAAAGATGTCATACCTACGTTAAAAAATATCTTGGCGATAATTTTTTTAATAAAAATGTAAAGCTCAATAGTATATATGTGATTAATATCACTTGATATAGAAACTTTTAAAATTTTGACATAAATAATATTTTTAATATAAAAGGTCACAAAACGTCATTCAAATAGAAGCTGATGATATCGATTTGAACATGTAATGTTCATCAATAAATAAATTATATAGAGTGAAAACTAATATAAGTATTATTATGACAATATACTCTTATTTAGTTTACTAATTACTAATCAATACTAAATAGTGAATATTAATTATTTTTAATTTTCGTTCATATATTGAATTCAATTCTAATTAATTATTTTATCTATAATTTATAGATAAATACATTTTTATTTAAGAATAAATTTATGAAATAAAATATCCAAATCTATTATTTCCTCCATACTAAATGATTGTCATCCTTAATTTAATTGCTCAAAATTGACAAACTTGACTTCTTCATAGATAAATATAATTTTGATTTGAATAAAATTTAATGTCAATATCAAAAGTACCATTGAAAGTATTATTTGATAATTTTTTACCAAATATTACTCTGATATAAATAAAAATATTTGAATTTCACATTTAAATCTTGACAATCTATTATGGATGGAGGAGTATTAGGTATCTTAACACACATATTTCAATTTTTTAAATGTCATACAAAAATATTTAATAGTAATTTTTTCTATTAGAAAAATTATTTTTTCAATTTATAATTGAATACTCCCTCCGTATCAAAATACATTATCATCTAGAAAAATTGATTTTTTCACAATAGTTGATTATTTGTATTTTTAATATATATATTTTATAATTCAATATAGCTTTTCTGATCTAATATAAATTTTTAATCCTTGCATGTATCTTTTTCACTATCCTTAATAAAGCACTTTTATAAACAATCATTTTATTTTGAAACGGAGAGAGTAATTATCATATAAAATAATTTAGTATCATTAAAATGAATATTTGATGATAAAATTAAAAATCAATTTTGTATTTATTATATCAAATATTTTTACTATCATTGGTAGAAGATGTTGAGTATTTTTTATATAATTAGTGATAATGTGAACATAAGTGATAATTAATACGTATGAAAGTAGTAAAACTATTGCATATATTATAAGAGTAGATAACTCAACTATGTTTGAATTGTTATAGAATTTTTAGGCAAAAATTTAGAACTTATTAATTATTGACTTGATATTGGAGTACTTTTTAAAATTTTATTAGAAACATATTTTTCAACCGAGAGAAAATATTATAATAAGAGTAATATAGTATTTAATAATGTGAAAAGGGAAGAAACACAATTCACACTTTTATAAGTGGGGATATAAAATTAACTCGTATGTCACATTAGAATTTGATCATTTATATTTATAATTTCCCATTTGAATATTTCTAAGAATCTCATTTGATTAATTTAATTTATTCATGATTTATAGTCCATGAGTTTGGTATAGTTATTGCTAGTAGGTAGAAATTGAGATTTCATTTTTTTTTATTGTATTTTCAATCAATAAAATGGTTAACTACACCTTACTCCTCCCGTTACAACTCTCATTAATAATCCACTTGCAAATAAATAATTGAGCAATTAAAGTTTGACATTAATTTTGATATTTTCAACTAAATTGGATTGTGTCCCTTTCCTAATTGAGAGAACAAAAAATGAAGTCAAAGGTGAAGTGTTATTGTAAGTCCAATAGATTTATCATATGTTACCCAATTACCTCAAACAAGAGGTTAGAATAATAAATGAAAAAGGTCAAAACATGATATTTGTATAATTATTTTCCCTTTGAGATATTAATGCCCTCTTTAAATATTTTATATTTTTAATTTCCTACAAGCCTTTTGAATATTGCTTACTTTATATCTCTCTCTCCTATTAATTCACAAAAAAAATTCCTTCACACTATAATTGTATTTTCATTTTCCAATATAACTTTCTAAAAGGAAAATAAACACAATTTCTTACCTTATTCATCCAATAAAGACCCTTGACTAGATTGAAAATGGCTCCATCTTCATTCCGCTCTAGGAAAAAGGTATGAAATTTAATCAAGTTTTTTTAAATTTATTTTTGTTGTTTTAGAAGATTTTTAACATGGAACAAGTATAGACACATAGAAAAAATGTTACATTTAGCTTCAATAGACATCCCTTTCTCTGATCTTTTAAAACAAATAATTTGTCTAAAGGTTCCAAATCTTCTTAGAGAATGTTTTTTGCACCGGTCTTTTTATACATGATTTAATTAAAGGATAAATAATTTCAAATTCTATTATTACAAAATTTGCATTTGTTTAGTTTATAGATTTGAAAACAAGAATGATTGGGTCCCAATTGTTTTTTTATCTACAACAATTATTCTTTAGTTGATTACTTATCATCGACTGGCTATTCAAGATTTCAAACTCCACAAAGGTGTACATGAGTGTTTCTCCCCTTCCTATATCTTTTTAAACTACAATTCTTGATACATTTAATTCTTTTAGAGATTCAGTATGTACCCTAACATAGCAAAACTATAATAATTAAAGTCCGCTTGAGGACCACATTTTTTGGATTAATCAAGGTGTTTTATATGAACCTAGACTACTCCTCATATATATTTTCAATTGCTTTAGGATGGAAATCCTTAAATTTTTTTGTTGAAGTTTTCACAATAACTTTCAGATGATCGATGTAAAACATAAACTACACAAATATAAAATGAAACTAATAAAATAACTTGTCTTTTTGAAATTATCAATTGATTATATAAACTCTTATCTCCTTGATGATTGATAACATGATGTCAAACATTTTGCCATGAATAACATTCAGTTGAATTGGTATCCGAAATGCAAAACTTTTGCACTATCATTTCAACTGAGTTGAATATGTTATTTTGGATTTTCCTTGTTACTTCAAGAAAAGATAACCAAGTTTAATCAAATCCTTGTTATACAAACCTTGATTCAGTCCCTGAAATCATGGGAAAAGATCATGTACAAATACCAATATGGTACAAACTCGTGCAAACTTTCATAAATGTTGACCGGTTTATCATCGAGTTGGTCGGAGTTGATCGCGTCAATTCATCATCGACCGGCATTTAATCGACGTTGACCAACCAAAGCATAAAAATTCATAATATGTCTGTAGCATATATGAACTCATACCAAAGTTCATTCCAGACTCGTGATAAAATATCTAAATTTATCAAAGCTTGTAGATATTTGCTATCATTTTTTGCTCATGTAACTTTTTTAGAGTACATTTGTACATGTATGTATTAAAAAACTTTCAAAGAAATTAAAGAAAAAACGTTTACTTAACTCTCCAAGTTCTGAAATCATACCTCGAATGTCTTAATAAAGAATTCATGAGTTTCTAAGTTATAATTAAATGACAGTGTGGTTGATACAAAACCATATAAATCATCTTGAGCACTTTTAACATATCGAAAGTGTGTATATGTATCTTGATATAAGTTTTTTAATTATTTTGCTTCATATTTTCGTAGGAACGTGTTAAATACAGTGATGATAATATTCCAGCATGGATCGAGTCCTTCTGCAATATGATTTATGATGCAACATGTCCAAGTCATGAGTATTGGAAAGTTGAACGACCAAGAAGTGCATTATTAAGATGTTTTTGTCTGAATTGTCAAACAACTACTTGCCAATTCTGCATAACTCATGAGGATACTCATAAAGGCCACACACTCATCAAAGTTGGCCTCTATTGCGATAATTATGCCATCAAAATCAAAGAGATGCCTCTGTTAGTGATAAATACATTATACTTGGTTCTAGAATGTTCTCTACCTTATTCTTCTCTTATTGTAATTATCATAATGTTACTATGATTAGGTTGTGATACTTTCCATATATTGTATGAACTCTTTACTATAAATATAGCATCGGGCATCACAAGTTGTGACAAGCCAGAATTATTTCTATTGTTACTGCCTTCAGGATCATCTTTTTGATTGCTCAAATGTTCAAGTACTCCAAATTTCGAAGTCACGAATCCTCTAAATTATATTGAGTAACAAAATAAATAGATAATGTACTAAAAAAAAGTTATATGAATGTCTATTTGAAGCGTTTTCTTGAGCATGTCACTTAAAATGTAATAAAAAATCTGATATTCTCTAATTCATATTATTGCAGCCGTTTAAGCAGAAGGGAAGTTCATATGTGACACTGCATCCCCTCCCAAGTAAGGGTAAACAACATCGACAGGACAACAAAGTCTGTCGAAGCTGCTGCCGAATGTTATCTAATCCAGAGGAACACCTCTTTTGCTCCATCGCTTGCAAGGTTAAAAGAGATTGACACTCTATGTGCAAGCAAAGTTATTTTATATATTCCCCCCTCTAGATCGCTCAGGCGAAAGGTTCTTCAAATAAGGCATTAGGGCATGTTAATCTATATATGAAATATAATATATCATCGCATAATTTGTACGTGGCAGTTTTGACGTGGGAAAAGGGTATTGCTAGGTATCAACCAAAATATGAAGTCGTGAATACATTGCACAAACTTAGCAGGCATCCACATTATGGACGTGAAGGAAGTTATCAGCAACGTGCAGCTAAGAGAATTCGATAAGTTAACAAATGTAACTCTAGAAAAACTTTTTCAAGTAGAAGTAATAAAATTTCATCATTTCATTTTCTTGCTGGTTCCATCCACATTTTATTTATTGGCTTTGAATAACTATATGACAGGCCTTGAAATGGACTTATTAGAGATTGTTGGAGCTAAGGAGGACTGGAGGAGTGGAGTTGCCAAGTGTGAGCATACCATATAGTGAATTAGATGAAGGAGATCAAGAAGATAATAGAGTTATGCAGAAAGGGTCTTCTTCATGAGCTTCTTTTATCATACTTCACCAATTGGTATTTACCATATTGAGTTTACAGTACTAATTAAACTGGGTACTGTTATGAATAATTAGCACTCCTGAATTGTTGGTTAAACGTTGCATTATCAATTTCTGCTTTTGCGTTTCATTTTATTTGGTATGTTCCATAATTGGGGAGAATATTTTAAATTACTTCTTTTTGTGTTCCTTATTATATTACTTTTGCAGTGTGATATCATTGTTACGGTCATGCCTAATGCTAAAAACATGAGATGTAAAATATGATAGGTCAAGTAGATACTCTTGCCAAATAATCTAATAAAAGCTTCATTCGATTTAAAAGGTAACGCTCCAAATGTTCAATTCGTTGTTCTTTGAGCCAAAATAGAACATTAATTTTGTGTTTGATCCCATATTTTTCAACCCATCTTCAAAAGTTAAAGTTTTTTCTTTTTTTTCTTTTTTTTTTAGCAGAGAAATTACTTGATTATTGATGGCAAAGATAACAGTAGTCCCAAGACAAGAAAAGACAGAAATAAAAACAATAAAGAAAGCATAAAAATCTAGAGTTGTCCACAATCAGCAACAACGACAAAGCCTGAGGTCCCGACTGCAGCTGGGAGCCAACCCTCCTAATAGCCTTAACAACATCCATACCCTCAACAACCGACCAAACAACGTAGCTTCCCATCAAGCCACTCGCCTTGTAAAGACAAATGAAAACTACGACCCATTCGGCCCCCGCCCCGCTCGCCATCGACAATATCCCCGCCTGTGCTATGCTTTCAATAAATTCTCACGAATTTAGATCCATAGATCGACTCCCTCCTGCCTCCATTTCCGCAGCCAACTCCCCCGACACATAAACCCCGAGATCACACTGACACGGAAGCTCGACCCCCAAAGCAAGGTGGGCTTCCCCATTTTCCCGCCTCCCTTTCCTCCCCGGCAGAAATAGACGGAAATTCCTCCGCGGCTCGGGGTCACATTAACTATAAACCCTTAAATACTACATTAAAACTGTGGATTAGATATCCCATTCCAATAAAAAGATATATTACAAAAGTTACATCCATCATTCATATTTTCCAAATTTGACATGAAATTTGGATTTTGGCAAATACAGATATCTCCAAATGATAGGTATAAAACCGCTTTTACCGTACCTTTGGGACAATATGAATGGATAGTAATGCCATTCGGTTAAAAATGTCCCTTCAATTCCATGAGAATAATGAATGATATATTTAATCCGTATTCTCACTCTCTCAGATTACATTGATGACGCTTTGCCTTTCTCCCAAAGCTTAGAACAACATTTCAAACACTTAAAGGTATTCTTCACCATAGTAAAGAAAAATGGATTAGTTGTTTCTAAGACAAAAATTTCTTTATTCCAAACCAAGGTCAGATTCTTAGGTCATTATATAACTCAAGGGACCATTACTCCTATAGAAAGGTCCTTAGCCTTTGCCTCCAAATTCCCTGATAAAATACTTGATAAAACACAGTTACAAAGATTCCTAGGGAGCTTGAATTATGTCCTTGATTTTTGTCCAAATATTAATAGGATAGCCAAACCCTTGCATGATAGGTTAAAGAAAACCCTGTCCCCTGGACCAGTGAACACACTAAAGCAGTCCAACAAATCAAACAACAAGTCTTAGAAATTCCTTGCTTACACCTAGCGTGACAAAACCGAGAAAGTTGTAGAAATAGTGCCTCCACTGCTACGGAGGAATCTTAAAATAAAAAATGGTCGAAAGAGAGCAAATCGTCCAATTTACTTCTCCACATTGGAATGAAACCCAGAAAACTATTCCACAATAAAAAAAGGAAATCTTATCTATTGTCATGTGCATATAAAATTTTAGAGTGATTTATCAAATCAAAAATTTCTTTTACGCTGATTGTAACTGCTATGAGATTTTACAAAAGATTGCTCAAAATATTTATCCAAACAAATTTTTGCTATATACGCTATACTTTCTATATTTGATTTTGATATTGAGTATATCAAAGGGGATTCGAACTCTATACCAGATTTCTTAGCGAGAGAATTCCTCCAAACCAGGACTTGTCAATGCCACCAAAGAAAAATAACCAACAAAAAATCTCCTCCAAAACAACCTTCTCCAAATTAAACGAAATCTCAACAGGAGCATTTTCCAAGAAGCTAACAAACGGCACCTCAGAAGATAAAATACAAAGAATTAGCTACAATCTTGACATAGCTAATTCACAAATTCCTAAGTCTCTAGAGCACCTTAAAATGGCGAAATCAAAGAAAATGTCTGGCCAATATCCAATTCACAAAAAAGCACTTCAAAAACAGAGGTTGTTTGCACGCAACCTTCTACCTCTTCAAAACCAATTTCAAAAACACAGGTTGTTTGCACACAACCAACTACTTCTCCAAAAAACCTATTTTAAACACATGTGATGCTTATCACACAATGATAACAATCCTTATTTTATAAACAAAGTTTCTTTAAAAATATTGTTGCAAATGGTAATCCATCATATCTCACCCCAAATCCTATTCAAACACTTTTAAAAATGTTTTCCGGTATGTGGTTCAAACCTTGGGACCTTTCAAAAATAAGGGAATATTATGAAAATATCTTGATTGAGACCCACTCGGTTGAAATAACTCATAATTTCCTAACAAATGATCACACCGTCCCAGGATTTTCTACCTGTAAAATATTAAAAGTTTTAAATCCTCAACAATGGGGTCTGCACTCATCACAAAAATCAGAATTCCTACAGATTCAAAATGTGTAGATGTAAAACTTCACCGCCTATTTCAACTATTGGGATTACCAACAAGTCAGTATAACACATTCTAATGTCTAAACGAAATATGAGCCACTCATGACTTATATACTACAAAATTTAATCCAAAACACATTTCCAAATTGTCTGCATAATGGTGGAAGAATCTTGGGCTCAAAGATTTCGAGATACTACCAAAGCAAGTATATGAGTCATTCTAAAGTTTTTCAAATCAATTCAAAATCCTGTATAAAGAGAAAAATTTCCACCTTATTCTCCTTCTGTTCCCGTTTCTTTGTCCCTTGGGTATTTGCTTGGGAAATTGATTTCCACATGCAAGAAATTCCCGGACTTATTGAAGATTCAAAGTTCAATGCGGAAAATAAAATGCTTGAATACAATATCTCCGAATACAATCCAAAATTGGATCCAAAAAAGATCAACCCCTTCAAACGCCAAGTATTTTAACTCCAAAAATCTGTCAGACAAAGCCTTACCTCGGCGACACTGTACCTTCAAAATGACTATAAACTTATCATAGACCAAATCCTGGCAGATCTATCACTAGAAGATGACAGCATTGCTTTCCAAAGACAGTCGCTAACCTTGCAAAAAGTTAAGACGACGCCTTCGAAAAATGTAGGATTCGATCGTTATGGTATATTCTCACAAATATAAATCCAAAAGTGATATCTACACTTAAAAAATATATATATATATATATATCCAGATCTCCTTCATTCATGCAGAAATCAATAAAGAAAATGCCTCGTGATTACGATATATCTTATACTCTTACGAGTACAATTTTCCAAAGACAGACTGGCTTATTCTTTAACCTGCCACCTATGGAACAAACTAATACATAACAAGCAATACCAAAATGATTGGGAAAAAATAATGGAAGAAAAATACAAAGAAGATATGCAAACCGGGCAAGATAATAACAAAGATACGTAATGGCGCGGAAATGGCCGACAAAATCATAAATCAAGGAATCTTTTCAACCGAAAGTAAGAAAAAGCAAACAGTGTACCCACTACAAAAAGTTGGATGCTATTAAAGAAGGCCAAAATCGTAGCCCGATAGATTATTCAGGGCCCCTTTTATTTCTAGAAATTATATATTGACCCCAACTTCCATCTATAAAAGGAGGGGTTAGAGAATTTAGAAAAACACGCAAAATTTTAGATCTTCTACACTCAAATTTCAAATAGGAAAATCATTCTCAAACATTATATCCAAATTCCAATTTCTGAATCTCAATAATATTGTAAGTTTCAAACATCAATCTTTTATTTTCACGGGACATCACGACGCTCTTGTCTTCTTCCCAAAGCTAACAACATTTCAAACACTTAGAGCTTAATAAGAAAAGTTAAGAGCTGATTAGTTGTTTCTAAGATAAAAATTTCTTTATTCCAAACCAAGGTCAGATTCTTAGGTCATTATATAACTCAAGGGACTATTACTCCTATAGAAAGGTCCTTAGCCTTTGCCTCCAAATTCCCTGATAAAATACTTGATAAAACACAGTTACAAAGATTCTTGTGAGTTTGAATTACGTCTCGATTTTTGTCCAAATATTAATAGATACCAAACCTTACATGATAGGTTAAAGAAAACCATGTCCCCCCGGACTAATGAATACACTAAAGTTAGCCCAAAGAATCAAACATACTCAATTTATTTAACAAACGACCATGGCAAATTTATCAAGTTTACAAATATATATATATATATATATATATATATATATATATATATATATAGCTTAAAATTATTAGTTAAAATTATACCCTTGTTAAGTGAACATCAATCTTTTTGTTTTAAATTATATTTGTGTTTGATGATAATCGTTGGCCTTATTAAATGCGTATAGAACTTTTTACTAATTCTTCTAGTTGTAAACTAGTCTATCATTTTCAATTATCAATTTGTAATCAAGATGCTACCATGAATTTTTTTCAATATTTTTTGTTCACTTTGTAGATTGTGAAAATTTATTAAAAAATAATTAAAATAATTAATACGATATAATCAAATTAATTAAAATTGAGCCACTAAAACGTAGACGCTGTTGGCCTCGATCGAACCCTAAAATTTAATAAACTTTAAGAATAAAGGTTTCGATAAAATAGCTCCGAATTAAATGAACATTAAATTGAGGGTTCGAGGCTAAAATTCCTAATTTTATTACATTAAAATCTGCTCTATGGCCTCAAATTGAGGTTCCGAAAGTTTTGGGGTTCGAATGAATCTAAACGTTATGTGCTCAAAATAAAGGCCTAGTGCCCTGGTCAATATCAAAATATATATTTGACCCGTAAAAGATTCGAACCTTCTTTTTTATACAAAATAGGCACCACATATTAATACTTGGAGGAAAATTAATTCCTAAATTCAACGGTTAAAATCGCGATCCGCCCGAAATTAAAACCAACCAATCAAAGCGCGAAAGATTCAAATATCCTCAAGCCTATAATACATAGATCCCTTTATTTCAAAATTCCATCAAGAAAATTCCAAAAATCACCTTAAAAAATATTGAGAAAAAACATGTAGGACGCCTCTCAAATCCTCTAAGTTAAATGTTTTAAAACACTAAATACCACTTTCGTGGTCGGAAAACACCTCCGCATGTACCAAAAATAGACGCATAAGTGGAATTAATGCTAAAAAGCAAGAATTTTCCCAAGTTATAAGCAAACTGGCGAGAATCATATATATTTCTCAAGAACACTTGAATATCTCGTGTTTAAGCTAACAGCCCCCGATGATTCATAAATCTTGCAGTTTAACACTCAAAATCTCGATTTGATTCATCGCTTCCGTGATATGTTAATACACCGGGAACATTCAGCTTCCTATAAATGCTTCGTGAAGGAAACACGCCAGGCCCCGAGTTGATCGCAGATTATCAACAAGCGTGACAATCCAATCTTCTGCATTCCATCATCACTACACGCGTTCGGTGTAAGGGTTATAGTACGTTAAGCTGCATATCGCTTCACAAATTTTAAATCAAGTCCTCATCACTACATCAATAAGCCAAGCATATCGATGTAGTATAAGCTAGAAGCGTACATTGCTTCACAACTTAAGTCAAATCCAAGTGAGACCAAATATCACTAAGCCCCATTCTACAGCCAAGAACATCTGCTGCCATGTCAGTCATTACATTTCGCCAAAGGTTTGCATATCGCTTTCCAACAACTTGTTTGAGAATACCCATACGCCTTATTGTTGGTGTTTCTAACGTATAAATAATATTCTAATAATACTATTGGATACGAATCCCATGATCACTACTAGTTGTATAAACAATAATTAAAGACACAGAAATATGTGTACCGCTCTTCGTAATAATTATTTAATAACATCGGAATATCGCAAGGAATAAGACCCCACTTATCCAAAATGTAACGACTAAGATTTTCCACACCAACTGGAAGAACAAGTCTCTCCGGACTTTTACTGTAACTCCCTTAAAATATCAACT
Organism: Lithospermum erythrorhizon; assembly: GCA_019722365.1. NCBI lineage: Eukaryota > Viridiplantae > Streptophyta > Magnoliopsida > Boraginales > Boraginaceae > Lithospermum > Lithospermum erythrorhizon. The sequence continues at coordinate 63,569 of JADFUC010001218.1, read as the reverse complement.
ATGGAAGAGGTCGAAGAAAATTCAAAGGAATTTCTCCACCTACTAGTCGACCAAACTGAGAAAGGAGGGAGAGCTTTTTTCCTTTCACAAAAGTGAATACCAAAAAGTGAATGAGCAAGTTTTCATCTCCAAAGCGGCCTTATATAAAAGACTAAAATTCTACTTTTAAGGATTTTGTGGAGAATTACAAAATCCTACCACCTTCTTAAGTGTGTTTTAGTCCACTATAATACCTAACATTACTATATAATCAATGTATATAATAACTTAAACTTAAAATGAGTAAATCGGTTGTACAACTCCACTGTTCGACCTGCAATTATTTCAAATATCTCATTTCCAACACCCCTAATTTGTCCTCGACGACATATGTATCAACGATTCCTTCTATTGGTTTTCCCAACAGTCGAAAGCTACGGTAAGATTATTGTCACCAAATTTCCTCACAAATCGTAGCTTCGCTTCACTGACACGCGACATCCAAGACTAAACCGAGATGGCCAATACAATCGCCATTAATCCATCAAGATAGCAGAAACCAATGACATATCCGGCCAGGCCAAACTCATGATGTGTAATGTGTTTTTCATCATTACATTCAGAGGCCCAAGATAGTGTCAAGTATAGCCTTCCTTTTACGTAAGAAGTTTGACAAGGTTAAAGTACACTACTCTTGTAAAGTTTAAACTTTGTGTCTAATAATCGTCACTTAATTCATAAGCTGCCATAGAATTCACTTTAGGACATGATATGCCATTCTAAGTTTCACGGCCATGTCCAAATTCTACACTAGAAATTAAGCTCCGACATGCATACCCGTAATTGATTAGAGTACATTTCTTTTTATCCAAGAAACGTGGATCGCACAACCAATCACACACTAGTCATTTGGTGTTCGATTCCATTCCGTTGAACACCTATGAATCTCATAGTTCTCTAGGCCGACAGAGGATCTCTTTCTCGATCACGATCCAAGACCTCTGTAGAACTCTTAGATTGTCAGGAATCAAATTATTGCTTTGGAAAATCATGTATACAAATATATATGCAGCGTATAAATATATACGAATATAAAACAATGTAAAATATATTCAAAATGAATTTAGAAGCTAAAATTCATACATTGTCTCGACAAATGAAACATTTATAAATAAACCGGCTCCCACTAAAACTAACACCACTCACATACATACTTAAATCTAGTATCAAGGCATTTGTTTATCATGTTTGCCTGAAAGTTAGGGGATTTGAAGGCGGTCCGCTTAAATTATCGCTTTGTGTCTACTTTACATGATACGCCTCCTCTTAAGCCATGTCCCGAATGATGGTATTTCCTAAGTACATGATCGATCGGCGACAGGCTCTTTTTCCTTACTGAGCAATCGCACCAGCTGGCTGGCCGCATAATAGTTGCACTGGATTCTCACGCAAAATTCACTCCAAGTTCACTCACGAACTTTGATCCAAAGAAGCTTCCTTTGCAAAATTTTTGATGCCGCGAACGACTCGCCTTCTATTGTCAGCCGGCCACAGCTTGCATGCTACTACAAACGACACCTGCCTCCAATCGCTTAAAGCGTAACACATAACGAGACCTAGATCTGTAATCATCTTTGTCGGTTTGAACCGGCATCGGTGAGCAGTCTTCACTAACAACTCATCCTCCCTCCATACACGGTGACATATATCCTTAGTTCTTCTCAAGTACTTTCATGATAGCTTCCTTTTACCGATGTCCAAACGCATACACCCTGACATTTATTGGTAATGACTATACTCAAAGCGTAAGAAACGATGGTTTGTACATAATATGAAGCGCATACGATGGATCCTATGGCCGAGGCATATGTAACCTTACCCATGTTATCTATTTTCAGAAATGGACTATCGTAACGATCGGTAGATATTCCCATGCTCCTACGGGAAGATACCTTGAGCCCTTCTGAATCTATGTGAAACTTATCAATGTAAGTGTTCTTAACCGCCTAATGAGCTTTTAGATCGCATTCCTATGTATTTTGGATTCCAACAATGTATCGGGGCTTCTCAGGTCCTTCATTGAGAAATATTTGCATAGCCATACTTCACCGACTCAAGCATCGGGTATGTCAAGCTTTCTTAATGATTAGCATAATACTCACATACGTGACCACAAATGCAATATGACTCCCACTAACCTTCTTGTATACACAAGAATCTTCTTCATTTCTAGGGAATCCAAAGCTTTTGTTTGCTTCATTGAAACGAAGATTCCAACTTCTGATGCTTCGCTTTCAATGACATAAATGGATCTCGTGGTAGCTCGTGATACTCTTCATAGGTCCTTTCGACATGTAGACTCGAGGTTTTGTCATGTACACGCCCTCTTCTAGATTTTCTTACTTAAAGAATGCTGCTTACATCCATCATTATAGCTTCAGAATTTGTATTATGTGCAAAGAATGGCTAAGAGAATCCAATGAATTTAAACTTCACACCTGGTGAGTATGTTTCATCATAATCAATTCTTTGAATCGCTTTGGAAACTTTTTACTACTAGTCTAGCCTTATAAACATGGACATTTCCATCCTTATCTAATTTACATTTAAACACCCATTTATAATCGATGGTCTGCACTCGGGTAAGCTTGATCACGTCCATACTCTCTTTACTATACATCGAAGTCGATTCGATTTCATGGCTAAAGCCATTCATCGCTGTCCTTTCTCATTGCTTCTTCAGAGAAGAAGGCTCACTTTCAAATAACAAAGTTTCCGCACTCATCTATCGGGTTCTTGACGAGTTCTATCGTATCTTCTCGTGGGTCATTGAATCAGAGGTTCTTCCACGCTTCACATTTGTCTGAGCGGAACCTCTCTATGTAAGAGGGATCCACCTCCTGAGGAGATTCGGGTGCGTTAGCAACCTCCTCTTGTTCTTGAACTAGTTCAAGATCATTTTTCCTGATTCTTTTGTCCATGAATTCCTTTTCAAGGAAGACACCAGTACGAGCAACAAAGATTTTGTTCTCGCTTTTCTGATAGAAGTAATACCCCAAAGTTTCCTTAGGGTATTCAATGAAGAAGCATTTATCGGATTTGGGTCCTAGTTTGTCTTTGTTAACTTTCTTAACATAGACTTCACTGCCCGAAATTCTCATATATGCTATCTTGGGAGGTCTCTTAAACCATAACTCTTATTGAGTTAAGGGAGTCGATTTTGTTGGAACTTTATTTAGTGTATGTATCGTAGTTTGTTATGCATATCCCCATAGATTGGCTGGTAGTGTCGAGGTACTCATCATCGATCGAAACATGTCTAAAAGGGTTCGATTCCTCCTTTCTGCATACACCGTCAAGCCAGGGCGTTCGACACGGGGTTCGGAAATGTGATATACCACGCCTCGGGGACAGACTAAAGTCATGGCTCAAGTATTCTCCGCCCTATTGGGATCGAGAACCTTGATTGTTTTATTGAGTTGGTTCACTTCCTTCAAACTCTCAACACTTCAAAGGCTTCATGTTTATGTCTTAGGAGATATATATAACCATATTTGTCAGAAATATCGGTGAAGTTATAACGTATCGTAAAACCACCTCTTGCAAGCTTTATTCATTGGTCCGCTGCATATCGGTGTGTGTAAGGATTTCCAATAAATCGGCCGGCCTCTTCCATCGTCTCCAAGAAAGAGTTTACATGGTCATCCTGCCCATCAAGCATGACTCGCACGTGTCGAATAATTCAAATTCATCCACCTGTAGAATTCCATCCGCCCTAAGTCTTTTCATGCGTCATTACCACGCCACTAAGCCTCAGAAGGCCATTGTGTATGTTGGATTCAACTCATTCGGTTTCCTCCTTTTAATATTCACGTTATAAGACTCTAGTTTCGTGTCTAACACGTATAGCTAGTTTCATGTCTAACACGTATAGCTCATTATCAAGCGTAGCAGTACCATAAGTCATTCCATTTCGAGAAATAAAGCAACATTCGGCATTTATTAAAATTGAAAAGCCATCCAAAGTTAAACGAGAAATGAAAATAATATTTCTTCTCAAAGCAGGTACAAAGTAAACGTTGTTCAAAACAAGATTTAAACCCGTAGGTAATGCTAATTTAGTAGACCTAGTGTAAAGTAGCCAATAACTTTGATCCATCACACTCTCAAGTCCACTTCGCCTTTCTCCAAATTGCCTCTATTCAGTGCTAAGCACATTTTTACAAATATCGACTGAATCTCTGTCTAAGATCCAAGTATCAGAGTAAGAAGTTTTTAGAGTAATAACGTGAATACTGTACTGAACGTACTAGTTCCATTCTTTTTCTCGCCAAGACATCTTACAGCCCGATTCCTGCCCCAAAATCCCACAATGATGACACTTATAATTTTTCTTAGCATCCTCTTGGATGCTCAGGTTGCCGTGCTGGCTTATGTTTCCATGGTCGCCTTTCATGTTGCTCTTATTTTGTACCATCGTAATGTAGAGTTACAGCCTTTCGCTGCTCTATTAAAGTTCTACTCAAAGATTAAGGATCATACCCATGCAAAATCTGGAGTAATGACTTATGAAACCTGACGCATGTTAAAGTTCATCACAAACTTTGCTAAACGAGTCAGTAAACGACTGGTGGACGATGTTCATCGCGCCTCCCTCGAGATAAAGGAATGTAGCAAAGCTCAAGCCTTTCCACTAGCCCTATCATCTTTATGACAATGCTAGACTCACAGATGTCCATTGCCCGTGTTACACCAATGAGGGCACAAACAAGGTCGTATCTTATCAGGTGCCGCTTTTTGGAATAGCTTTTCCAGCTTGTGATACACTGTAAAGCTGGCCGACATTTTTAATTAAATCTGAAGATTCGCTTCCATGTTTGCCAACATTAGACATTGGACATAAGTAGCATCATCGTTATGCTATTGATAAGAAAGCCAAGCTTCCTCATCACCTTTTTCAAAGTTCCGAGGTAGCTTCGGTTAAGACGATTCGGGTTCTTTCCGACTTGAGAACTATTCTCTAGTTCCTAGCCCAATCTAGGAAATTTATGCCATTAAGTTGGCATTTTTCCAATGCGGATCGGAGAGTTTTTGAGTTATTAGTATTGAAGGTCATTTTGACTACAGAAGATAAATAATTCAGTTTTATTTTATAAGAATGTTCTAATACAAAATAATAGAACATAAATACTAGTGCTTACAATCCCACTGAAAAATACAAAGTATACCAAGGCTCCATACGATCGAATCTCTATCATATGGGTAGGTGATCTTACACTAATTTTGATTAACATAATCCTTTGCGTCACTAAAAGTTCAACATGACTGTATTAGCGACCTCTTTTGTCCACGGTCCGATGTCTTGACATCATGCACCCGCTTAAGTAACCAAAGACTACCGATGGCCAATTGTAATGGATAGTTTTTCAAAGCCTAAGTCTTGATTCTGGGAATCGCTCGATCTTCCTATCGGCGGAGCATCCTGTAGACGTAATGTATGTCATTCTAACATGCCTCTCGCTCGCCTAAGTGACCTCTACCCGACTTTTAGATTTCAGTGACAATATCGCTGTGTTTCTAACGTATAAATAACATTCTAACAATACTATTTGGATACGAATCCCATGATCACTACTAGTTGTATAAACAATAATTAAAGATAGAAAAAATTTGTACCGTTTTTCTAAAATTAAAAACAAACAGTAGTAAAATAGCAACATTATGACGAAGCACTTACTTGTTAATCCAAAGCAGAACAACGCCTAAGATCGCTCCACACCAACGAGCGAACAAGTCCATCCGGAGGTTTTACTATAACCCCTTTAAAATATTGAATTATAATCGAGGTTGGGTAGAAAAATTCAAAGTGAATTTTCCCACCTACTAGTCGAACCAAATGGTTTAGAGGGAGAGAGAGCTTTTTGTTTTTTTTCCACAAAATTGACTATCAAAAGTTAATGGTTAAATTTTCTTCATGAGAGTATCCTATTTATAGGCACTTGGGCCCTAAATTTTAGCTATCAACTATAACTAAAATATTAGAGTTTTAAGCAAAAATGCCACCTCCTTTTGATGATGAAATAGTCGACTAAACAAATACAATGGGTTCTAGAATTTTCTCACTTCTTATCCCTAAAATAAAGGCATGTTTAGTGGTTAAGAAGAATATTCTAGAATTATGCTTTAGACAATTCTCAAATTCTCATCCCCTCTCTACAACTCTGGTCGACTAAAACGAGTATGCTCCCAGGAATCTCTTCACTTTATGTATAAAATAAAGGCACATAGAAAGCTAAGTAGAATATTCACGATTCTACAAAAGAAAATCTCGAAGCTTCTTCTTCCTATAATAGTTGAACATGGGCATAATTCTACAATTGGAATTTTGCCCCAATGTTCTTACATAGTTCCATTTTAAACCCCAAAAATTATAATTAAATTATGACTCGCTTTCGTTGTAAGTGTGTGACCTCTTAGGCTCGATTGACAAAAGTCATGTACTAAATAATGATAACCGAACATTATATATTAGTACATTGATTATGAGAGGACCCTAGTAAGCCATCATAACCCCTAATGTCATCTCGAGTATCCTAATACGAACATTACTACATAATCGAACGTATATACGAACTTAAACTTAAATGAGTAAATCGGTTGTACAATCGAATTGTTCAACGGGCACTATTTCAAATATCTCATATTTCTAACAAATATTTCTTAACTTAATGGTGGAATTAGTTATGCTTAGTAATACTTACGATTATGCTAAGACAATATTATATCAAGCTAATTTATAACACATCAATCGTAAGACTAAATATAACACTTGAGATACATGGTATGACTTACGTAGAAAAATACGAAACTTATACTAGTTCTTAACTATGTTAACTATTTTTCCTTTAGCCTGATTCTCTAATGGGTCTCCATCTTTTAATTATATTAATGCTTAATTAATTCATGTGTCATTCATTTATAGCAAAACTATGTATACCGTGATTTCTAAAAATACAAACAAGTCATATCATAAATCTCATGGCATCCATCAATATATCTTTAAATATATTATGATGAACAAATTAATTTTCTAAATTTTATTTATACATGTGTAAGCATTTGACGGTAAATTGGAATGCTATTATTATCCATCAATCGAATTATATACTATTATATAATTATCAAATAATATAAACAATTACTTATTAAAATTCAAATCCGAATTTTATGTCATTATATAAGTATTTAATTATCAAATAATTTTATACTTATATCTAATATTTTCAAAAATTATTTATTTCTAATCCAATTATTTTCTATTTTAATAAATTAAAATTAATTTTAATTTAATTAGAAATATTTAATGGTAATAAATTAAATTGAATAAATAATCCCTTGCATTTAAATTAATTTCTAAATCAATTTAATCGACGTCCGAACATCTTAACGAAGCCGAAGTCCAACGAATCCATAATCGGCCGTACCAAGACTGCCCGATTATACTCGGACCTCAGGTTCGAAACCTAGATTACTCTACTGCTACTCTCTGGTGGAGCTGACGTAAGCACACACACGCTCCACCTCCCCGACGGCGACGGTGAATTTAATTTTATACTTTTTTTGACTCAATTTAATAATTTTTCAGATACAACAATTAATCAGAAAATTATTTTAATATTACAATATATTAACTTCGAAACTGACTAACTATTAATCATATTTAATTGACACTCATGCATAAACAAAGTAACAGATTAACATAAAGCAAAATATAGCATATATTCGAACTTATGGAATTTATGACTCGTATTAATTATACAAATACAATCTAGTAACCGGACTCAGATGTCACTGTTGGTGTTTCTAACGTATAAATAATATTTTAATAATATTATTGGATATGAATCTCATGATCACTACCAGTTGTATAAACAATAATATTCTGATAATTATTCTAAGAATCTAAGACACATATTTTATGTCTCTTAATTGTTTATACAACCCAGAAATGATCACGGGATCAGATTCAATAAGATATTAGAATATTATTTATACGTTAAATACCACATCTCCCCCTGTAAGAGAGTTTCCAGTGTACCATGGGTAAGAGCATAAACACCCAACAACAAACTCTCAAATATAAATCTAAACTATCCATCAAAATGAACTACGCTTTGACCTGATCCTCGGTGAACCCATCCTCGAGGCACGAGTGTACTGGAATGCTCCAGGCCCAGTCATAACTTATCAAAAAAATTATTTGTCCCCTAGAAGCCATCATGTGAGGCTAATAAAGAGGAAGCAAAGGCCAAAGAGCCATAAGCATCAAATTAAACATCAAAGCATAAAAGCAAATCAAATCAAGATATAAAGCAAAGCCTACGCGATACATACTATGAATTTCAAAAGGATGAGCACTAACCTCAGGGACTACATAGTCCAAAAAGGGCGCCACCCCCTTCAACAAGTAAATATCAACAATAATAGAGAATGAAAGTGTGGAGACTCGGACGCCCGTCTCCAACTCATACGTTACTCACACTATCAAAGCAAAGCAAAGAAGCATAGAGTCAAAGCCAACTCCAAGCGCGTGGTTTAAGAACAGTTATGGGATGCCCTTTATTTGCCAACGCCCCGCAAATCATGAATGTGCGATTGTGGACCGAAAAATGAATAGAGTAATTCCAAGAGCAAGTTAGTTTGACAGAAAAGAGGACCTCCTCCCACTCACTAAATACCATCAATACTCAAGGTCACTCGCACTAAATGTATGTCTAAGTTTTATATATATATATATACATATATATATATATATATATATATATATATATATATATCGTGAGCTACGACTCAAGGAAACCTAAGAATAATTATGGGTAAGAACTATAAGTTCACTAAGCACCCTACTATCCGAGTCCACAAAAGCAAGGAAAAAAACATAAAGCAAGCAATCAAGCCCCCCATCAAGGCTTGATCAAAAGTATAAGGGAAGGGATGCATCAAAGTCCTAGAGGTCCATGTCATATGCTCAAGGCCATCCTATCCTAAGTGAATGCACAATTCAAAGCAAAACATATTCAGGCATAGCATATACAAGCTCATGGGGTTAGACGACCAACCTCAAGTGCCCGAAAAATTATAAGGAAAATTTATCCAGAAACTAGACTCAAAGACAAATCCATGAGAACAGGTTTCATCCCATTCGGACGTCCGAGTAGGGAGAAATAAAATTATGAAGTTGCTACAAAAAGCTGAAAGTGCAAATTCTAGCAACAACTTTGAACGCCCATAACTCAAGTTATACAGTGAGTTAGGAGGCCCTCCATATATCAAAACAACCGTCTCTTCATTAGCTTTCTAACGATATAACACGGGCCCAAAACTGACTTGTAACGAAGAAGTTACAAGACGTTTTCTGGGGGGCTGGAAATTCTTGACGAACTGAAATCATGAAATTTGAAAAATAGTTAAACTATTCGGAACATGATGAAACTTCAAGAGAATATTCAAAACATCTAAATAGAGAATAAACAAACACGTGCAAACATAAATCATGGCCAAATCACAATTAAAAATTCAATCTTGATGATAAGTGTTCATGAAGACTATGTTACATGTATAATCATTAAAACTTACAAAGTTTTGATTTTTATACCTAAAACATATAGTCTAAGTCAAAAGACTACCAAATAATCATCAAAGAATATGTTAAGGTCTATGAAAAGCATAAAATAAGTATAAAGATCAAAGGTATTACCTTTATGCAAAATCTCTCAAGTATGTCTTCAAAAAATATAAACTTTATAACAATGATTTGAAAAGCTTGCAAATCATAAAAAAGAGTATTAATGTTGAGTATATAATTATGTGGATGATGCAAGAAGTAAGTGAAAAATCAAAACAAAAAAATAGAGTGGTGGAGACTCACTCACAAGGCATCTGGCTAAAGTGGGGAGAAAGTTGATTAATACTCTCTTCCTTCCATCATGCTTATATAGATACCTCATACAACTACCCAAAAGTCCTCGTCTTGTTAGATAAGCGAAGTCTTTATGTCAGAAGATTTAAATAAAACGAACTAGCCTAACATAGGCCTTGTTCGAAAATTCTCATACATGTGGGTAGGGATGATTAAATTTTTCACATGAAAAGATATACATCCCGAATGTTTGACAATTAAATAAAATGGACCCAAAATTGGTCCGAAAATTCCAAAAGTGGGATTAAATTAAGATGATTAGTTCTAAAATTCACAGGATTAAGGTTAATTATCCAACATGTAATAAACTCATGTTGAAAGTCACAAATGTTGCAAAGGGATTCGGATCAATATAAATAAATCTAGAGTAATACATCTTTATAAAATTTAATTCTCTAAATAAATTGAAAATTAAATGGGGTCTTGACATATAATAAATTCATGTCAATATTCAACCCTAAATAAATTAATTCATATCATATCCTATACGGATCAAGAATTAAATGGATCTTAACATATAATACATCATGTTAACATTAAACCTGAATGGTTTAATTCTCTAATAAATTTAAAATTAAATGGGATCCCAACACAAGTTAGCATTAAATCACATGTAGTTAAGTCTTCATTAAGTCAAGTTTCAAACCGAATGCTTAATTAAGGATTGTGACATATAAAATATGTCACAATAAACCTGAAATGAGTCAACATTCCTATAAGTCAAGAGTTGACCAGGGCTGTGATCAAAGGTATCACAATAAAATTCTATAAATAGGTTATCACCCTTCCAAGTCCTCAAAAGACATGGATGATGACCAAGGACCGCAGTTAGCCTTAAATGCAACAAAGAAGTCCGAAACAACAAACTCCGACCTCCGCAGTGAGCGATAACTGTGATCGAGATTTAGTAATACACTCTCATCAATAAATTATATAATCTACATCCAATAAGTCAAATAAGAGACTGGATGTCAAGTGGTTATGGAGCAAATACACGGAAGAAAAACTTTAAATACAAACACGCATTAAATAGCGCCGGGATTAATCAAGTTCAGTCGAACCCGTCACCTACTACGTACGCACCGGCCCGAGGGGCAACTGCATGCTGAAAATTTATTAATAAATACTCAAAAATAATTAAGACGACTTTAATCAAATTAATTAAAATCGAGCCACTAAAAATGACACGAGGTTATATTCGGATCGAACCCTAAAATTTAATGTAAAATCTGCATCTAATAAGTAGTTTCCAGAAAATAGTCCGAATTAAATGAACATTAAATTGAGGGTTCGAGGCTGTAATTCCTAATTTTATTACATTAAAATCTGCTCTATGGCCTCAAATTGAGGTTCCGAAAGTTTTGGGGTTCAAGTGGAATACCAAAGGCTCCAAAAAGTCTGTAATAATACTTAAAATGCTTAACCTAAAAAAGATCCTAACCTTTTTCATACAAAATAGGGGCCCCATATTAATACTTGGAGAAAATTAATTCCTAAAATTGATGTCTGTGATCTTGCCTCAAAATTCAAATCTGCTAAGATCACGATCCACTGAAATTAAACTCACAACCAATCAGAAAAGTAGACTTAAAGCCCTGCCCTATAATACATCAGCTCTTATTTTCGAAAATCTCCATCAAGAAAATCCCAGAATCACTGAAAAACGTCTGAGAAAATATGTGAGGACGCACCTCCGAAATCCTCCGACTTAAAGAAGAAACACCACTTCGTGGTCGGAAACACTGGGTAGCCAAAAATAGGCGCATAAGGTGGAATTATCAAGGAAATGTAGTAATTGTTGTATAAAATCACTTGGTAACTTCACAATGCATTTCAAGCAACGCTCAATATTCAGTGAATAAGCTAAATAGCCTCCCGATTATTCATAATCTGCATGAACAATTCGAAAAAATCTGTGTTTGATTCATCAAGTTCCAAATATAGGAATACATCAAACATTCAAATTCTAACTAGGTTCCACAGAAACACGCCGTTAAGGCCCTTGTCCGAGCGATCGCGATCATCAACAAAGGCCGGTATTAACCACTTTCATAATCGATCATCACTACAAGAATACCGCTAAGGCCGCCAGAGTACAAGTTTTAAACGTAGACATTGCTTCACACAAATGTGAAATCAACTCCTCATCACTACTAATAAGTTGGATAACGCCTATATAGTATAAGTTGTAACGCATATTGCTTTACGCCTTAAGTCAAACGGCAAGTTGGAGCACAACTCACTAAGTCTCTTACTCTACAACAACACGCTACTAAGTGCCACTATAGTGTGCTAGTCAAGCATTGCTTCCAACAACTTGCTACATTTCCACATGCCTACAAGCTTTTGGAGTTCTAGCCCAAAGCAAGTCCCATCAAAGACAAGTAGCATATCAAGCTACTAAGTCCCACTTGGATTATATCCCTTAAGTCCGACCAAAAGGTGAAGCCCCACACTACAAAGACACTTCATAGCAAGTCCATCCAGCCCCACATAGACCTGAGATCAAGTCCATACAACCAACAAGGAATACGGCGGTAAGGCTCCCGGATCGACCATCCAAGTCCGCACTAAGTCCCCTGTCTATCAGAAGACAAGCGACACATATCCGCCTCGCCCCTGTGAGTCTCTATCCAAATCAAATCTAAATCAAATCAAGTCGTTTCAAAGCTCAAGTCGAGCTCAAATCGTTTCGAAGCTCATACCAAGCTCCTATCAAGACAAAAATCAAGTCAAGCAAGCTGCATATCTTACAAATCGCCGCAAATGCTTAGAATCCATAGCTCGCGCCGATTCTCTTCGATTTTGTTAGTATTTTATTGGTCGGGCAATTTTGTTGAGCACGCAAACCGTGGAATAAGGACGCGTTGTCGGAACAAGTGTCGAAGACGCTTGGTTACAATAGTTCACAACAGCAATATTGTACGTATATTTTTGAGATTCTGTCAATTTGGTAATAATTGGAACATATATTTTCATCCTCTATAATATATGGTAATGTCTTGAGTAAATTCTAAGTATGTGCGCATTCGTTGGTCAGTGAGAAGGAAAGTGCAAAGAAATTATGGAAGGTTTTGTTTATGGAAGTTATTACTATAAATTTGTTTGTGCCTACACTATATATAAAGGCCTCACTAGACCTGTGACTTCACCAAAAAATATATTGTTCTCAGACATTTTGCAGGAAAAGAGCTTCTCGAGAGTTTTTATCTTTATCAGAGGTTGAATGAAATGAAGTTGTTCTATAAAACTCCTTAGCTGCGGTACAACCGTTGTTAACACCTCGTTACTTTATTAGCCTTTGTTTTTTATTGTTTAATACTGCGAATGTGACACATACTAGTGGATAAGAGTTTTGTCAGGAGGATAGTGTAGCAAAGTCGTGGGGAGCCCGGACTTATACATCTCGATAGGAGTAGAATAGGTCTCGAGGAGATAAGACCTTATTTGTAATTCTCATTATCTAAAGGATTCCTTCACCGGGCAAAGCGCCCATCGCATCTAGCGCCACATCGGGTACCGAACTAAAGCACGCCTCAGGGTTTTTACTTTCGCATATTTATTTCACAAGATTAGCTGATCCAAGTGTCACTGACATCATGTCTCAACACTTGGTTTCTGTTATGTTCTGTTCGTGTTCGAGTATTATACCAACTATTATAAACCGGAAGTCTAAATGTACGTTGCCCAAACTCCGATCTTTTTACTTCCTATTTCCACAAAGAAAGTTACTTAACTTCAATTGGTATCAGAGTGGCACTGGACATACAGAGCGAGATCATAGTAATTTGTAGATGGAAGCGAGTACAAAGTCGCCTCTACAACTTTATAAATAAATTATATATCGGGAAGAAAGGTGATGGTCATACTCGAGATCCATGAATATCAAACATGGAAACGTGTTTTATCTCGGTTGAACCTCCTCCACAAATGTACTTTACCCGGCACTCGATCGAAACCTAAGATGGAACGGACAAGAAAGAACGGGAAGCCTCACGGAAAATTGGAATGCTCTCGACGCACACGAGGTTGTGTGAACATAAATACGATATACTTTATCCGAACATGTCAAATATAAAGTTAAGTCGGGAAAACTCTCGCATGTGTATTTGAAGGAACTCAGAGGGGTCTGTATGTGCCTCCAACTTCTCAATACCAAATTTGAGAATCAGAAACGAAGGAAGACGAGACCATCATTGAATTTATTATCATTCTTAAGGATATCTCCAATGAATTCTAAGGATTCGAGAGAAGATGTCTAAAGAAAAAATTATCAAAAGATACTTAGATCTCTTCCAAGTTGATTCAATTCCAAAGTGATTGTCATAGAAGAGGCTAATGACATTTCTATCACGAGGGATTAAATGAGGTATTTGTTCCTTTATTACATTCTCAAATGTCTCTCATGATCAAAGTTACAAAGATAATAAATCCGCAACGCCGCCAAACAAGAAGTCAATGATAGTTTGTCCAACAAATGGTACCTACGACACAAATGTCAAAATGGATCGGATCAACAATCAACCGAGATCCAATATCAAGAATGAAGCGTTAAGGTGATGTCTGTGATTGACCATTCAAATCTTCTAGATTAAAGTTGTAATACCACCACGAGTCATGGAAAGATCAAGAAACACAACAACTAAGATTAAGCGGTTTGTTGCATTCACATTCAAAGCCATCAATCTCCTTGTACGACCGATTTAAGCAGAGAAAATGAATGAACCCAAAAGCTCGATTCGATTCAGCATTATTCTGGCTCGAATAGTTCTGGGCCTGCTTCTGGCTCTCGGATAAATAAGAAATGATGCAAACCGAACCTTAAAATTACAATTGAAGGATCGACCGAACCGTGCGAAATACCGATCCACTGGCTACATTTGATCCATTATCACTTAGATATGATGTAAACCAATGTCGAAAACCTCATTAAAATATAAATTTATCATCATCTATCTCATTTTCTTCCTGTTTCATGTACTCTCATCCATTCGATTCACCACTGTGAAGGTGTCTAAACTACACAAACGGTTCGATCTGGATTCAAAAGTTCGGCTCGATTCGCGGTGTTCAAACCTATACTCAAACGTTAAATTTTAAGATTCGACACTTTCAAACGTGTTCGAATCTAAGGTTCGACACTTTCAAACATATACTCAAACCCAAATAAAGCTGTATGTCTGCCCGTTTACGCACGAAAGTAGAGTAGTGGGATGATGAAGATGACTATTGAAGAATTAGTTGAGTACATAAACAATTATTCGACATTAAAATTAAGTTGCAAGGTGATCTCGAATGTACAAAAGAGAGAAATGGAACTCTTATTAATGAAAAACAATAAGATGTTAACTATCAACTCTGAATTAAAGGAGAATGTTCGTGAGTTTATCCTAATTTAACTAGAATTCATGAGAAAAATTCCATTTGTATGCTCAATTCTGGGACTTTCAAGCTGGATGAAATTCTCTCTATTGGTCACTCTCCGAATGACCATATTGTGTGGCTGGTTGAGAATGCTCAAAAAACTAAGTTTTGCTCCTCGTTGTAAAAGTTCAAGAATCCAAACTGTTATACAAAATATTGTCAACATCCGTTCCAACTTCGGGTTCAATCCTGGCACAACATTCGATCCTATTGATCCAATTGTTGGTACAACATCTCGATCTAACTGGCAGTAACACTGTCATTCTCATGCTAAAATATTACCCAAGTACAAAAAGAAGAAGAAATGAGTCTGTTATCATTGTGGAAAGAAGTGGCCACATGTTAATTAGCCATTGTTACAAGCTCTCTATAGTAAGTGAGTATTCATCAACATGGTTAGATTTCTCATGTTCCAGATTCTAAATGTGTTCATCATAAGGAACTGGGCGTCAAAAGTAATGTATTTCTGGTATCTCAACAATAAAGAAATTCGAGTCAGGCGAATGATTATCAAGGGAATTCTTGTGTTGCTGTTTAAAGCATGTAAGGATCAAGAGGGATCTTCGTGGAAAAAAGAAGTCGGGCTCAATGTTGTCTATGTCCCGGATGTACATGTTCATGGTGAACTCCGATACGCGTGGCTTCGTGGTCAAGTCGGAGGTTCTACTAAATAAGTTAAGCACTCGTAGTGATGCTAATGAATTGAAAAAATTCATCCTTTGTCAGATGCTAGGATTCCTTTTTGAGGCAAAAAGTGTATAGATGATTGAGAGGACTATGTGTTTCATTTAAAAAAAATATTAGCCGGTGGGAGTTTGTTAAAGTTTTATTGGCCTAATTGCTGATAAAGAAATCGAACAAATGATTTAAGTGTCGGAATAAGGCCAAGACAATGGCCATACCGCCGCTACTATTAGATATCAGGCAAATATTTTCGAGATTCCGCCGACCTGTAATAATTGAATGTATATTTTTGTCATATAATATAAGTAAATGTCTTGAAAGATTTAAGCATAAAAGTGCAAATTTGGCTGGTTACACAAGAAAACTATCAAAGCAATTATGGAAGGTTTTGTTTGGCTGGTAGCTATTACCATTAACTTGTTTGGCAGCCACACTATAAAAGCGCCTCTACTTGCATCTAGACTTTACCGAAAAAATATATTGTTCTCCGCATTATTTTAAGTATAAAGAGCTGAGAGTTTTTATCTTTTATCAGAGGGTCGAATGCATGAGTGGTTCTATAAAAAATCCTTTAGTATGTACAACTCGGGATGTTAACACCGTGTTACGATAGTCTGCCCTGTTTTTATTTTTTAATACGCGTATACATACTATGATAAAGAGTGTATCAGTAAAGGATAAAGTGTGAAATAAGTAGGAAAGTCCGAATCCTATACATCTGATGTGAAAGTAGAATAGCATTGGTAAAAGTTATAAAGACCTTATTCAATTTCATTATCTAAATAATTCCTTCCACCGGCAAGCTCGCCCACTCCACCTGTGCTACATCGTACCGAACTAGGTTACCGCCTCGCGCTGCTTTTACTTTCAAAGATTATTTATTTCACAAGATTATCAAGGCTGGATCCAAGTGTCACCGACATCATGTCTCAACACTGTATTTCGTTTATGTTATGTTCGTGTTCAAGTATTATACCCATTGTTATAAACTCCGGTATCTAATAAATGCTCCAATGTATCTTTTACTCTTCATATTTTACAACAGACACATTTAATTTTCTGTGATTGAATAAATTCAGACATCGAGAAATTTTTTTTACTTTACAAGAAATTTTATTTTGTACCCCTATAATAAATAATAAAAATTCTTCTTTGCATTACGCACTTTAATTTTGAATAATTTATGTTCTTATATTTAAGATAAAATTTTGACAATTGATTCCTTCTTACTTTCATCCTAATAAATATTAAATTAATATCATTTGGAGTGTTTAAATAACATTGAAAATTCCTAATACCATTAAGTTTTTTAAATGGATATATTTACTTCGCCTAGCCGTAAAGTAGTTTATCATTTTAATTTTCAAATTGTTATTAAGATGTTACTATTTTTTTTTTTTAAATATGCTTACAAAGTGTTCACTTTAATTTGGATAATTGAGATTCTTATATTATTTGAGATAAAATTTCAACAATTGATTTCTTTCTACTTTCATCTTAATAAATATAAAATTTACATAATTTTTTATTTCTTTCTACTTTCATTTTTTTTTGGCACTTTTTTAGAATTTCAAGTCAAAAAAATATTCAAGTCAAAAAAATATATATATAAATTTTGAATTGAAAGAACCATGTAGTTAAATTTACCCTTCAAATAGTCCAAGTACATATTAATTATTTATTAACTGATATTTTCATTTTAAAAATTGCTTAAATGTTACTTGTCTATGTATAATATAATAAACGCTACATAAAATCGCTCATTTTTTAATTTTGATGTGTTTAGTTTTTAAGTTTGACCTCAAATATTTTTTAATATGTTATAATGTTGTATAATATTTTATAAAAAAATATATCAAAATATAATATTTACATTCTACTATACTGTTAACAAACGGAGCGTTAGTAACAAATTTATTTCAAATTTTATGATTGGTATTTACTTAAAAGATTAATTATGTAAATAATACGACCTAATACAATGAATATATATACATATAACGCATGTAATTCATATAATACATAGTAAAAAATATATATTACTTTGGTTTCAAAAAGAATATCCATTTTAGTTTTAATGGTTCAACTTAATAAATTTTATAATTTTAATTTATATATATTTTTGACTTTAAATCAAAATTACTTTCACAAGTAATAAAGAAAATATATTAAACTATAAATAAAATAAAATATATTACTATCTTTAATTTTATAATTTAAAAGCTTAATTATCAAAATTCAAAACTAGGCATTGATGATGGATTTCATGAGTTTTGAAGGAGACTAGCTTTTCCGAATATAAATGTATAATAAATATTTAATTCGTGTATTAAGGAATCATCACGTTCATAAACCAATAAATATAGAAATAATAATGATGGTTCATATTCTCTGTCCCAAAATTATGTCCAATTTCATCAAATGCACCGTTTCATCTCCCGCTAAAACCCCCTCATTTACGCGCCAAAAAATTCCAAGAAACCTATAAAACCCAAAAAATATTCAACCAAATTTCAATACCCACAAATTATTTCAACAAAATGAAGCTTATTTTGAGTCAAGAGCCTTCACTTTTCTCCATTTATGTCAATAACAATGAGTCAAACATCAGTCAGTTGACTTTTGAACCTGAAATTCTTGATTATCCTCGTACTTGTAATGAAACCTTTTTTGGTCCTAAAATAGTTGGTTCTTGTCGTGGGTTGTTGTGTCTGAATTTCCCAGATTTTTCCATTTTATGGAACCCTTCAACAAAAACCCATGTCAAAATTCCTGAACCAAAAAATGATTTTGAGTCTGATTCTGTCTCTGAAGAGAGGAAAAAATGGGGTTTTTATGTTGTTCAAGGGTTGGGTTACGATGAGATTAACGATGATTATAAGATAATTAGAGTTTATCAGTATTTTTGTAATCTAAATGGTGCTAAGAAATTTGATTCTAAGGTGTTGGTTTATAGTTTGAAATCTGGTTCTTGGAAAAGGGTTGCTGATTTTCCGTATTTTGTTCATTTTGGTGTGATGAATGATGTGTTTGTTAATGGTGCTTTGCATTTCAAAGTGAGTGACAAGAAGAGAAATAGTGAAGGGGGTGATACATTTGATTCTGACTATATGATTGTTGCGTTTGATGTTTCAAACGAGACGTATAAGGTTGTTACTAGGCTTGTTTGTGGAAAAATGAAATGTCAACTTGATTTGGGGGTGTTGGATGGGCATCTTTGTCTGGTTCGTAATTTCGATTTTGGGGTTTCTCAATTCTTGGTAATGAAAGAGTATGGTGTTAATTCGTCGTGGACTGAGTTGTTTTGTGTAAGGAGGGGTGATGCATGCTTTTCGAGATTGAGGCCGATTAGCTACTTAGGGGATGAGAAGAAGCAAGTTCTCTTAGAAGGAGGAGGCGAGATTTTGTGTTTTGATGTCGAAAGCAAATCTTTCAAGGATTTTGAGATTGATGGTATTGATGAAGAGTTTGAGGTTATTTGTGTTTGTATGGAAAGTGAGGTTGTTCTTGGTAGGGTTGATGGTAATGACGACAACAAAATGGAAATGAATGAAGAGGGTGTCGAAAGGGTATCTGCTGAAACAACCAATGAAGAGGGTGTCGAAAGGGTATCTACTGAAACAGGTCCGAAACAATGATCTTGATTCCGTTTAGAAAATACAAGTTTCCTATTAATAATATGCTTATTGATCTTATTGTTGTTGTATATCACAATGTGCAAGATTTCCGGGTTAATAATTAAATTTATTGGGTACTTCGCTAGATTATAACCTAGTTTATACTGGATTCTGCGATGTTGCATTGACAATTGTGATGCTCGCCTTCAATGATACGTTTGTCTTCACAAACCATTTTAGTGTTATGCTATTTGCCTGTTCCATTCATCATGTGATACTGATTGTCTTGCTATAGCCCGGCAATGTTAATCTACAATTTAATGCTACATGCCAGAAATGGCTCTGTCGAAATGGTAATTGCAAATCATCTAAGATTTTGCTTAAACATATTTATTGGTACAATTTATTTCACATACTTTGTTATATATCACCATGTGTTTAACCTATTACATAAATTCTTTGGATACTTTTCTATAAGGTGATAAGGTCTATGACCGCATTTGGAAATGTTATAAGAACATCGATACACATGAACTTTGTTTTGCCCCCCTAAGATACAACTTTGTATGCATAGTGTTGTACTTTTCTTATGAGGCAATACCATTGGCTAATGTTAATTTAATCATCTTAAGCTTACATGCACTTTTATTTCAGTAGTTCTGCATTTTTTGCATTGAAATGAGGATATATTTGTTTGTTATATCTAGCTTTTTATTTTGCAGAGGTAGGTGCTACATGAAGAAAGAACAGAACCAAAGGGATGCTGGAGGCAAAGTATTCATTTGTAGAAGTAACCCTCCTATATGGATAGAGCTAAAGTGAGGTGGGAATGGGATCATTGGTCAGGCTTTGTTATTTTGGCAAGTGTCTTGATTATGATTTTAAGATTAGTTTATAAACATAATCAGGGAACTTGTCATCATTTTAAGCAAGTATAACGAAGTGGCAAAACGTAATCTAAAACCGGCTGAAGTGGATACAAGTTTTTCTTTTTTTGGCGGTTAGCATATATGTGTGATTGTTCATCAAGAGTGACATAGTCATGAACCATAAATAGGTCTTTTGAATCTATTTCAAAGTGTAATGATCTCCATACTGAATATATCACAGATACATTACTCTTGGTACTTTCTTTTTATATGCGTCGACTCATTACCTGTTGTACATTATTTTTGGTTGTTAATTACTCCCCTCTTAGTCATAGACTCGGATCATTGCTACTTTGATTCCAAATTTTTAGCATTCAAATTTCAAGAGAACACTACAAGTTCTATTGCAGCAAGGTGTACAACATGGATTGTTGTACTAGGGATAATTGAAATTACAATTAGCTATCACATTAGAGTATTCATTCATCATACTAGTAAATATGATTGACTCAACAATTTAGTAGTATTTCCATCTTTCTTGCATTTCTGGTTCTCTGTACCAAAAAACATGAGTTTTTCAGGAGAAAACAGAATCACACCTAATGTATAAATGTTGAACTAGATGTTAAACGAAACGTCGTCTTCCAGTAACACAATTTTTGTCTTAGATGCTCAACTAGTAATTCTGAAAGAATGAGTGAATCCACACCAGTCGTCAATTATCAACTAAGCTAGCTTGATTTTTGATGGTGCAACTGAACCAATACGAACAAATAGGGCTCCTCCCCTGTTTTGTAGTGGCATAAGTCTAGAAGACCTAATTTTTAGCTCAGTGGAAGCACAAACCTATTTGACTTTGGACTCTTACTACATGATCTCTATAAGGCCATAACACATTTGATGATGAATACATGAAAATCATATATGGTACGCATTCATTATTGCAAAATCTTTAACAATGAACTCAAATCTTCCTGAAGATATTGTGCACATAATACATGTATTTCTACCCATCGAATTCCTCTTGAGATTCAAGGCAGTTAGCAAACCATGGTACTACTCAATCACTAGGCAGCAATTCATCAAAGACCGCATTGATCGTATCAATAAACCTTCATGCAGTGATGATTCAAATACATGCAGAAACAATATTATTTACACTCCACAAGACCAACTTGTGCGTCCATTTGTTTACTCTATTATTGATTGATTGTAGTGTAGAGAATTGTGAAGGGAGTAATTTTGAGATTGTTGCTTCTTGCAATGGCATGGTTTTAATTCTTGAAAGCAAATAACCAAGTTTTTCTTGTGTAACACTTGCACAAGAAATGTTGAGCCTTTTTGGTGGCCTTGATCAGTTAACTACTGTACAATTGTATTCTCTTACAAAGAATAAAGTTATTAGACGTTTGTCATGATCCTTGAGGCCAACGATCTTAAGGGGAGGCATTGTCATGATCCTACTCATGACACAAATAGAATCACACATTAATTAAGCACACTAAAAGCCAAAAGTTATTATTTGAGTTTTATATTCAAAAGGCATCATGCATGTCACTAGTTGTAGGACTCTATAAATAGTTGAATGTATTGAGAAACTAATTAAGAAATGAAATGAATTAATTATAATTCTCTCTCTAATCTCTCTTCTTCCGCTATCTCTCTCTAACGTCTTCTAAATTCTATCTCTAGTCTCCCTAATCATTAAAGTTATATTGGTGATATTATTGATCTTAGTGCGATGAGCGGTTGCCTATGTGTCGGTTGTAATCAGCGTGGCAGAATAAGTGTGCTCGGAGTCTTGGATTCCATTGTTTAATGTTCCTCATCCAGGTAACTTTCAGCAGGTGAAGCCACTATGGTTCTTCAAGAATGGAAGAGTACTTATGGAGGTCGATAGTAAGCAATTAGTTGTTTATGATCTTGATGAGAAGAGGACTGAAAAAACTTTATTGTTTTAGAGGTATTCACTGATTGATTGGCATTTCGTTTATTTAGTTAATGATGCTAACTATACAATTCTTGTTATAGTTTCAAACGCATTTGATATTTTGTCTGACATTTGTTGTAGTTACATTGTTTTTTTCTTTCACTGTTAAAGATTTGCATATATAGAGTTTCTAAAATTACCACCATGAAATTGCCCCATAAACTACTTGTAGAGTTGTAGTGATTCCTTTTGGGGATCTATTCAAACAATTACTTCTTACAAATTAAATATATATATATAGCTATTTTGACAGTCAGTTAAATTAAAACATTTTCATGTTTTCCATATGGTAAGATATAAAGAAATCATTAAAGTTGTGAAGGGAACATATTCAATGATACCAAAACTGAATGCTACAGGATTCAAACATATAACTTAAATTATCCGTACTCCAAAATCAGGGAAAAATGAACAATCAGGGAAAAATGAACAATCAGGGAAAAATGAACAATCACTCAAAAAATGCTTATGAATCTCATTCGACAGTTATAATCTTGATCACACTGCTTCCATCGCGGTGAAAGACTACAATGGAATCTCCAGGCTTGCACAGTTGTTTCTCCTTGGCATGTTGGATGGCAAATTCGACTGTTCTTTCAGTCGATTCAGCATCGGATGATCTAGCCGATGCTGAGCTTAGAACAGGCACTAGGCCACGGTAAATGAGGGCATGCCTTGCAGGGGACTCATCGCTGCACGAGAACTCAAACGAGTCTATTGTTATCTCTGGTACTACAACTGACAAGATTGGCATTTTAGGCCTATATTTAGCCACAAGCTTTGCAGTGGTTCCCCCTTTCGTCAGGACTATGATCAGAGCCGAGTTTGTAGAACTGGCTGTCTGCACTGCTGCACAAGCCAAACTCTCCAGTGGACTCATTGGCATAGGTGCTGTTTCCATAATGTTCTTGAAAACTTCCCCATAATTCAGGGAATTCTCTGCTTCAATGCAAATCTTAGCCATTGTCTGAACTGCAACCTCTGGGTAAGCCCCAGCAGCTGTTTCACCGCTTAGCATCACACAGTCAGTTCCATCAAGAACCGCATTGGCAACATCAGTGGCTTCTGCTCTAGTTGGCCTCGGAGATTTTATCATCGACTCCAGCATCTGAGTTGCAGTGACCACTGGTTTTCCTTGTAAATTGCACTTGTATATCATCACTTTTTGTGCTAAAAATATCTTCTCAATTGGAATCTCCATTCCCAAGTCTCCCCTAGCAACCATAAAAGCATCCGAGTTTGCAAGAATGTCATCAAAATTAGCAACACCTTCTTGATTCTCAACCTATTAGATTAGAGAAAATTATGTTAGTTTATATGACATAAAGTATATAACAAGTACCTGCTAAGAAATTGATCAATAAATAACAAAAGTTTCCAATTACCTTAGACATTAACATAATTTTCTTGGCATGTTCACCTAGCAATTTCCTGACCTGCACAAGGTCAGACCCTTTTCGAACAAAAGACAACGCGATAATGTCAATCTGGTTAGGAACTCCCCATCCTAAGATATCCTCCTGATCCTTCTCTGTCAAAGTTGGGAGGTCAACAACCACTCCAGGAAGATTAACATTCTTTTTCTCACCCAAAAAGGCAGTGTTTTCGCAGCGGCATCGAACAAGTCCTTTTTCCTTGTCACACTCCAGAACAGTGAGTGAAATTGTACCATCAGAGCACAGAATTGTGCTATTTGGAGTCAAATCCTCTGCCAACTTTTTGTAGCTCATAGAGATCATATTCTCATCACCCATTATACTATAATCAGTAGTAATAGTGATTTCATGACCTTGTGTCAACTGAATTGGCTTCCCACCCTTCAAGAATCCTGTTCTTATCTCTGGGCCCTGAAACGCATACAATACTTTGATAAGCATAAATTTCTTCATAATTCTATATGGAATATATTCAATAGAAAATGTGTACATCTCTACTAAATCTCTACTAAATTTCTCAGACATATATGGTAGATGTAAAATATATATGTAATCAGAACTCATGAAACAAAAGTTAACTAAAACACATTTCAATAAAAGTATTATACTCTATTTTGGTACAAGTAACATAAAAAAGGAAGACCTGTTCATGAAAAAGAAAAAATACACCAAAAATTCAATTTTGAGACTTGGCAGAAATTAAAGAATTCAATGATACCCGAAAGACAAAAACTCAAAAAAAAAAGTTCATAGATTTTCAGCAAAAAGGGGTAAGCATACACAATATAACCATAACAACAATAACATGACTCAATGCAACTAACCAAGGTAAGGACTAAGAATTGTTCGGTGTACACACCCTTACAAATCGAGATAACTGTTTCCGAATTGACAAAACATGAAGTGTAACCACTATGTACTACTTCACACTACATATATAATAAGCGTAGTTAGTTTCATAAGCCGTTTTAATTTATTTCATTACATCTACAAGCCAAAAAATATAAAATCTTTTGACTGGATAGGATATGGAAATACACATACAAAATATAAAAACTTAAAAATATATAACTACAACTAAAGAAAAACTAACCAGACTGCAACCAGAATATAAAGCTGATAGGAAAATATTACATACCTTTGTGTCGAGCATGACAGCACACATAATACCAGTATTGCACATGGCAGTTCTGAGATTATCAAGAGTCTCCTGATGATACTCATGAGTACCATGAGAAAAGTTGAATCTAGCCACATTCATACCAGCTCTCAAAAGCTTCTCAACCATCTCCACAGATCTTGAAGCTGGTCCCAAAGTACACACAATCTTTGTCTTTGGCCTTTCTTGGTGCATCTTTGTACTCTCCATTGCTAAACCATTCATAAAGCCATTCATGGTCTTAGCCTTCTTTGCAACTGTTGAATATGCAACTGAACCATATACTGATTCGTCAAGAATAGCCATTGAAAAAGGGTTTAAGGAAAAATATAGGTTTTTCAAGGGTTTAAGAATATAAGGGTTTTTTTTTGTTGAAGAGTTTGTTTTTGGTGGAGACTTCAATGTGTATGGGAAGTATTTATAGGTAGTGGGAAAGTGGTATATTTAAAAAAAAAAAAAATCATATTAGGACTTGAACTATTCTAATTTACCTTTTTGGACCTTTTCTTGGCTAAGAAACTTCTTTGATATAGAAACTTCTAAATTTATTTCCATATTAATTGATCGGTGGAAAAGAGAATTGAATGCTAGTTTGCTTGGACGATAAACTACAGGCTTATGCTATAGCATATTCTTTTATCCCAATGCCTTGTTTAAAAAACAATACTTAATGTGGAATATTTTGTATTGAAGAAAATTTTAGGAAGTATTACTAGATGGGTTCACATATTTAATTTGCTTACATAATTTAGGAATACTAAATGTGTGAAATATTTTCGCATATACAGTACATACTTCTAAAGTTTCACAATTCCGAGCAATGATCCTTTTAAATAATACTTCTAATTCATTAATACTCCGCTACTTTGAAAAGATTTTTTTCACCAAAATATTCAACATACTTTTGAAGTAATACTATAATTCATTAATACTCTTGTAACTTTAAATATTCGTTAAAAAATAATACCATTAAGTACTAAACGCCAATACTTACATGCAAAAAAGTTGTGAGCACTCCTAAAAAAGTGATAAAAATGGCGAGCACGAGACTCGTCGTTTAGCAAAAACAACGAGCTTTGCTTGGTTGGACAAGTTTTTGGCAATTCTGGTCGAAAAACAACGACCAAGTGTAAAGCGACGAACTCATCTTTGTTCGTCATAGTTTAAATAAAAAACAGAAAAAACAAATGAAATTTAATCAACATCTTTGTTTTGTGTCAAAATATACATAAAATGAAAAGAAATATTAATTTATTTATTTTGTCATTTTTATTAGTAATTAAGGATTTTTATAATCAATTAAACGTAATTAACATTTTTTACACTATCTATAAAATTTAAGAAAAAAAAATTAAAAAATAATTGCTCGTCAGATTATCACTGTGTTTTTAACCCTAAATTGTCCTTTAACCCCCCTTCTTTTCTTTCTTCATTTCGCATTACCACCTCCACCCGCCCGCCACCCTCATTTGAAGTTAAAGAAGTGTTCAATTGTTTAGTTGTTTAATTAAATGAAATATTAGTGAATTAGTTGTATAATTAGTATCAAAGTGAGTTGATTTTGAATAATTGAAATGAGATTGAGATAATTGAGAATAATGAAATTGGTTGTTTAATTATTAATTTTCAATGCGAGTTAGTAATGAATTTGTAATTAAAGTTAGGTCTTTAATTGTTTAGCTATAATGAAATTAATTGAATTAATTATTTAATTAATTGAATTTTTGATGAATTAGTTGTTTAATTAAAATCAATGTTAGAAATTGAAATTATAGTTACATAAATTTTCATTGGAATTAAAGTTAATAAAGTACAATTGTAAAGTTAGTTGAATTTGAATTAAAGTTAATTGAATCAAAGTTGAAATTCTATTTTTAAGTGTTGATTTGTTTTTAAATTACACTATTGATTTGAGAAAACTGAAAAATTACCTCAAAATGAGTTTTGGACAATTTACCCCTATTAATTTGTCCCAAAAATGCTAAACTTATACGGAATGATCAAGGGACTTTTTTAAACACAGCATGATCGAATCTGACCATTTTAAAACATATGCCAACGAATTTATTTAATTTTTTTTGAAACATGTATAATTAAACAGATCACATTAACCCTAAAATACAGTATTTTGGTTACCTTTGTGTCAAGATAAGGTTTGTATAGTACATCTTGGAATTTACTAGATATCCTATATATTTACGTAGCTCGGCTGAGATCATATCTACGATATAATATCAAAACAAATTTAATATATATTCCAACATAATTAGTGCAAATTATTATTCTAAAAACATGGTCATATGAAAGGCATATACTCATTATTTAAACTATAGAGTAAGCGGTCAAAGGATAATAGGCAAAGTAATTTGACAATCTGGAAACCACGTTGAAATTTGCAGTCGTTGGCACTTTTTGGTTCTTCAATGCTATAGGCTCTAGAAAACAGAAAAACAATCACAAAGAAACAAATACAATGGAGAAAAAGGGAACAAAAAGAAGCATTGAGCATCCACACCATGAGATACTAGCGGCAGCACCACGTTATAAACTCAAGATTGCATGTTAGTCATCATATTTTGGCATGATTATTTAATTTAAGCTTATTAAAAGATGAAATAGTATAAAATTAGGTTCTATTA
This sequence comes from Lithospermum erythrorhizon, assembly GCA_019722365.1. NCBI lineage: Eukaryota > Viridiplantae > Streptophyta > Magnoliopsida > Boraginales > Boraginaceae > Lithospermum > Lithospermum erythrorhizon. The sequence goes on along the minus strand of JADFUC010001218.1, from coordinate 35,793 downwards.
ATTTTAGGGTGAAAAGGATTGTTAATGGTCCATGTTTGATGTTTCCAAATTTCAATCAAGTATCATAAGTCATGACTCGTGCTTGAAGGTATAAACTCTTATACCTTCAAACACTATATAAGTTGTTATACCTTCAAACACTACTATGACTAAGGTTTTTAACTTATTTGATTGTTATGACATTAACTTATTTTCAAGGGTAGAATGTCAACACTAAACAGTAAAATAAATTAAAAGTCATCAGAAAATAAAGCAGTCTCAATTGAGAAGATCAATCCTTCCATTTGAAAGCCCCTACTTCTCTTTATCAAGTCATTCTTGAATTTTCTTCTGCCGTGAACTATCCTTACGTTTCAAGACAATAGTGAACCCGTCAGTAGTTACAAATAGACGTAGAGGGAGAAGAAGATCGAAGAAACGGTGAACAAAGACAATATCAAATGACCTCAAGAGTATGGATATAACGGAAGACATGGCCCAACATAGAGTTAAATGAAAACATTGCACTAAACCTAATATCAAAGCATTCAGTGTGAATTCATATGGGGAACAAAGTTTATTCTAAGGGCAAGATATAAACTGATGTATAAAGGCATAGTAATCTTTGGAACCTCAAACTATATGCCTTAATAATGCACTTAAAATTAAAGTAGTTCTACCGTAGCTTTTTATTTAGCATCCACAATATTCCACTCATGAGAAACCACCTTTTTCTTGTTCTTTTAACATCTCAAAGAATACATCTAGAACTGCATTATAATCTACCACAAGTATAATTCTCCCGTATCATGCAACTACAAAAGCCACTCTCTAACTTTTCAGTCTATGAACGGACACAATGCGTATGGTCATTGTTATCCTATCCTCGTAGTCCAACAGTCATGTATGGAGCATTGACATATAAGGACAGTTCAGATAACATGAAATGTTACATTTCTTGATAAGCTAATGACAGGAAACTCAAAAAAGTGAACGAACGGAAAAACAGAAACAGCATTGGGAAGTTGTTCTCGTCTGTACCATAAGAGTGATTCAATAGAGCGGGAATGAGAGTGACGTAAGAAATGATGTACTATCATATTTGAATTACTATGTTCTTTCGTTTGTCCGTTGCCTTCTAGTACAATACAGAACAGTGAATACAAAAAGAGAATTATATGCAATGTCCTTGAAATACACAGAACAAAAATGAATTGGCTTTTAATCCCAAATCTAGCTTTACATGTGCACATATATCATTTTGGTAACATTGCCTTGGGGACTAACTATTGACCTAGCTCCATGCAGACTATCAAGTATTCTTGTATGTATAAAGCAAAATATATGTTTTGGGATTTGATACCAGGTGTCATACTCCACGTTTGTGGCAGTGTCCTCTTTCATCAGCCCATCATACATCATTGATGAAAATTATCTACTCAAATGTCGAGACTCAAGAGCTTTCAAGAATCTGACCTGGTTGCTGTAAAAGATGACAACAGCCCAGCAGCTTGAACAGGTAATATATCACCAAACCTTCCTACTTGGCCATCTGTAAGTATTGATCCCAGTCTCAGTGTGCTCTCCCCAAATCTGCTGCCAGCCTGTAATGTAAAGGTCTCAAATTAAGATACATTACTTTTTTTCTTTTTAGATTGATAAGAAAATAATACAATCAGTTAGATAAACCACCATTATCACTAACTACAAGAATGCTATACATATGACATATTCAGACTGAAAAGGAAATAAATTGGAAAACTGAAGGCATTCTACATCGGGAAAACCCACACACTCATACATTATATGCAGTTATGGACATGCATACATACATAGCTCGCTTTAGCTTTATCCTTGAATCATCAGATGAGATATGTTCAGACTTCAGATGCTGCCACCTAGCTTAAAACTTCTACGAAGAGGCAAAAGACTATTTCTTACAGATGTCCTAGTTGTTCCTCATTACATCAACATCAACATGCCCCAATGGCTCTGATAATCTTTTAAAGACTACCTACTCTTAAGATTTCAATTGAAAAATCAACTTCAAGTGTCAGCGTAAACATACAATTAAAAGGGATTTTTTTGCAGAACTGCTCCCATGGGTTCACATTGCGATTTTGTTTTTCTCGTTTGGTGTGGTTGGGGTGGGGCACTTATCTAAAGGAGGATAACAACTATATATTAGAAAAAAAAGGCTGAAAGTTGATAAATTAAGATTATTTGTGGACTCTCAGATTTTATCTTCAAACTCCTTTGGCAAGAACCCATTCAGTATCATCTCTCAAGAACTTTCTCAGACACTCCTAAGTATGGAGTATTAACCTAACAAGGGTTAAGCTGTCGCATAACAGCTGAAACAAAAGATCAAGTCCCATATATTATCATTTATTATCCAAGCATTTGCACTAATACCCTCTGAGCATCCATATCCATACCCTCTCCCCTGACATTACCAAACCACACTGCATCATAAAAAGCCACTCCAGATCACTCATTTATGAGTATAAATGAAGGAAATTTATCATTCATCATTAGAATGAGCAAATCAACTTATTTTAGGTATACTTAACACCACTAAAAAATAGAGAGGCGAACTTAATAAAATAGAAAAACAGTACCTGCATGAAAGACTTTAAAAATGGTGTTGCCACTCCCATACTTGAACTGTCATCACCGTCAATCTTTTGGAGATCATCCCCAGAGTAACTCTTCCAAGAATTTCTTGAAGAAACATCATCTGATGATGACCTTGTAGATGCTTTGATTGGCCCCCTCGAAGATAATGCTGGAGCACTGCTTAAAAACTCAAATTGTTAAATAGAACACATTGACTAAACAAAGTGTTATAATATGGTAGAGTATTAAACCAGGCTACAAGTTTTGTGCATTACATTGTTGAAGGATCTAAGCAGAAATGGAGGAGGAGAGGGGAACCTATAAATTCAGGGAAAGAAGTTACGGTATGAAAAATAATAATGGAGTCAAACCTTATTGGAAGATACTTGAAGCGAGGGACAGTAGAGCATCTCATAATATTTGATTCTGAGCTAGTAGAGAACTTCTGTGTAGTATCAGTGTACGCCCGATTAACTTGCACAAAGAAGCCAAAAAGAACAGCATGCTTTAGGTATGATTGCTTTTCATTCTCCCAGAGATATGGTTCATAGCTGAAATTTGATACAATAGAATTACTTATGGACTTAGAAGATATGTTATAATTTATTTCTGTACAAATCTAGACATAAATGAATCTAGATTCTAAGCATAGACAAAGGAATATATAGTTTTATTCTGTAATATTGCACCCCTTAAAAAATAAGTTTGCATCTTCAAACAGTTCATTTATGACATTTATCTTTTCTAAAGCTTATTGTGTTGCATTTTTAGTTGGTTTATATTTGTTGCTTGTATTTGCAGATCAAATTTACACTTTACCTTCTCTATCAAGATTAACATACAGAAAGCTATACTTGAACAGACGATTCAGGAATCAAATACTTGAACAGTAACTAAAACAGTACCTCTTAAGGTGCAAGTGAAGGATTTCTGCAACAAACTATAGACTTATAATTCTGAACAAAAAAAATGCAAATATTTGGCCTTTATTTTAGAGGTGTTAACCTTCAACAAGAAAAGACTGAAACTCTACCCTCAGTTTCATTCACAAGAGAAAATTGAATGTGACAAGAAGTACACAATAGCAGCCTTAGAAGAAGTCCCCACATGGCTACTCTAGTTCTCTCTTAAGAATATTCCGCATGACATATAACTAGGGAGGGGAAACTTACGTTAGCCAGTCTATGGGATCCAGTCTTTGTGACAAGCGACTGATCGACATAGCTATGCGTTCTCCAATAACTGATTTGACTGAGTTTGATTCTTGCCTCCTTCTGTAAGGAACTTTCACTTTTAGTATCCTAGGTGACTCAGCAGAAGCAGGGAGATCGCCGACAGATAGCACATCCGCAATGAATCGCAAATCAAATAGAAGTTGCAAAATTCCTTTTTCTGAAACTTGATTTAAATGATCTTCATCTGATAGGAACTTCCCATAAATAGCGATGACCTGAGATACATATTGGCAGAAAGAAATCGATATACAATCATCAAGTGATGAAGTAAAATATTTATAAAAAATTAAAAAATAAATCCTGACTGTAAAGCATCATGTTAACAGGATTGGAAAAGAATTGGCCAGAATACAAGATCTCCAGCAACAAATATGACTTAGAGAATTTATTCTATCCTTTTCTTCAGGGTCTTTAGTATAAATGCAGAAACTAATCTGACAGAAATATGTCAAAATGATAACAAGAAAGAAAAATAAAAGAAAGTCAGCCAACGATAAATTTTCCAGCTCAGGATGTTCGGAGTTTGTGTAGTTCGGTGAAATATGGTACTGTTAAAATTGTTGATGTTCCAGATTACAAATGACACGCATGTGGACTGTGTAGCTATGGATAGTGCATTATTAGTAACATAAAGTGTAGTGTCGACGAGCTTGTAATGCAAGTCTTTACACTATGCAACGGGAAAGTTGCAGCGAAGGATCTGAAGTGCAACTGATAAGCTGGAAGATTTCAGCAATTAAGGCATGTTTGTCAAAAAGATTTTGGAGTTTGACATACTTTCAGAATAAATGCAGAGATCACTAGTCAGTAACTGAGAACTTTATTCGGCATCATAGATGTTCACTCGAACATTATTATTAATTATGAAATCCAAATGCAGGAGGGTACTGAAACAGGGGTTAATGTTGCAACATATATACATATACCATCCATCAAGGAAGGACACGTTATTGAGTACCATGACATGATTTATACAATTGAAGAAATTATCGGAATTTTCTCATGAATCAGCAATATAAAAAGGATAAAATTACATAAGAGGAATATAATTAAATTGCAAATCACCAACCTTATCCATTAGGTTGCTAGAGAAATTCATCAAAATTCGTCTATCAAGAACATGGCCTCCGACTCGATGAATTTCTTCACATGCTTCGAATAGAAATGATATAACATAAATTGACGGCATTGAAGGAAGTAATATTCTCATTTCCGACTGGCCTTCAGTAGAATGTTCTTCCTTAACCACAGTCTCCTCCCATCCCTGCAAAATGATGAAAACCAAATAATATTAGTTTCAGAATTCCAGATATCAATCTTTCAATATTTATTAAGGATTAAGAGAATTTCAACATGTAAGTTTAAGAAAACTTATTAGCATTTTCAACTAAACAAGGAAACATGACAGAAAGAGATGCCCTAAAGATCTTGTTCCAGTATCTTAAGCACATTATACTTATCAGCCAGAGGACATAAAATTCTCTTCATCATTGTAAGAGTGAGAAATGTAAAGCAAAAGAGAAAACAAGCAACAATAACCTCACATGCTAAAGAAAGAGATTATATCTTTTTAGTGGTAAAATGAGTCAACTAGTTACATAAGGCACATTAAGCGTTCAATAATTCCAAGCATCTTTCATCTTTATGTGAACGTCTGAAGTCTTAACATGTTGCGCGTGCAACAAACTAAAATACGTAAAAAGTCTGAAACTGGAATTACAGAACACCGATAAGGATATCAACTTACTCTCAAAGACGATGTCATTGATAAAGCAGCATCCTGTTTGAGATCACCAGCAAGGACGCTTGAAAGTTCATCAGCGAACCATGATATCCATAAAGTATGAGCTTTAATGCAGAGATCTTGAGTTGTTCTACTTAGCTCCTCAAGCTGAGGGCTTGGGCTGTCCTCAACTCCAAACAAAGCAGCCATAGCCGGACAATCATGTCTATTGGAGGATTCAAGCACCTTCTTTGCAGGACTCTTGGATACAGGGGAGTCAATCATTCTTGAGTACCTTGGTGTAGCAAGTGACTTTAGTGGGACAGTAGCTATAGTTTTATTCACCCATGATCTAGGTGAACCAAGTATTAGAGGTATGTACTTTGTGTGTTTCTGGAAAGCAAATAGAAGTCTCCCAATGAATAAAGCTCTCTCGACAAGTGCAGCAGGTGGCACTTCCTTATGTGCATTTTCCAAGCTTGCGTACAACTGGTCAAGCTCGTTCTTCAGACCGTCTAATATAGCTGTCATGCTCCCATAACATTTTTGTTGTACATATGAGGCCAGATCCCTCAGCCTTAATGAGGCTTTTGGAGATTCCAGAAAGCTGAGGAGGTCCATTAAGACATTCTCACAACAATTATCCACTGCATCTCTGATCCTACTGACTTCAACCCCCAAGTACGCATTCAGACAACTGCTAAAATCTTTCTCATTAAGCTGCTGATTCTTAATACTTTGAAGAATACCGATCTTCTTGATATTGGATTCAGTGAACCAAACCCCACCAGTACCCGCAGACCTGTGCAAGTATGCCTGGAAATCAAACCCATCACTGTAACCGTCTGCAATAGACCTAACTGACTCCGCTACATTAACAACCGTACTCAATTCATCAAATCCAGAGTCTATGATTGCTTTCATCCTCCTCATAAAAGCATGTTCAAATATATCATCATACAGATCTGAGTCATCACCTAATACAAGCTCACGAGTCCTTTTCCATGGCAACTCAATTTCAGAACCAAAAACACTTTTTAGCCACTCCAAACTCCCCTCCAGTACTTGCTTACTATCCATAGTCTCCCTTATTAACTTCTCCGCTGAAGCCAGCTCCCTTCCACTTCCAATAACATCAATTAAATAGTGCCCATTAATTTTATTCATAATTTCCTTCCCACAAGTTTTTAACCACTCCGAACAAGTCTTAGCGATAAACCCCTTATCCAGCATTACCATAACAGACTCCAACTTCTCCCGAAATGAATTCCACAGCCTAACTTCCTCGTCCGGATTCGGTATTCCTCCAAACAACTGAGAAGCAGGAGGAGACCCCAAAATAGTCTTATAAAACAATGGCATATCATTCAAAACCTGCAGAAACAACTCACCTACCTGACCTACACTAACCTGAATGATCCTCAATACTTCACACAACACACATATAACATCCTCACTAGTAACATCCCCTTTCTGCGAACATGCACTCAACTTCTGCGAAATACAATTCCTCCGCGAATCCAAAAACAAATCCAAAACCTGCTTCGGATCAAGCTCGTCAATGATCCCCACAGCCGACAACGCATCAGCATAATCTCCAATCCCTACCCCAACAATCTCCTGATCCAACAACCTCTCCCGACTCTTCTGTGAAATCTGCACCTTAAAACTCTGCACAATCTGCCACTGATGCTGCAACAACGGAAAACTACACAAAGCCTTCCTATACTCACCATTACCATACAACTCAAAATGAACATACTTGGCACGCTTATATCTAGCAGAAGCCTCTAAAAACATAGACTCATCCAAACAACCCCAAATATTTTCTGGGGTATCAACTAAATACTTCACCCTACAAGCAAGATCATAACTTTTTGCTCTAGCAGGACTATAACTCGATTTGGGTGGATCAGAAAACGCCAAATTATCAAGAATTGAGCTACGAATTGAAGAAATATTTACGGAAATTGACTCACATGATTTTTTCATTTCAAGAATTGTATCAGCTGAGTCAATAAGGTCACGATAACGATTACCAACAAGCTGACGAAGCTCTTCGCTTTTCCATTCGATTTGTTTGCGAGTTTGGGCTTCCACATTGCGGATTTCTGATATGGGTTTTGTCCGGAAAAGGAGTTCGGTGTCTTGGGGGGTGGTGGGGGGTGGTGGCGCCGCCGTGGACGGTGGTGATGGTGGTGGCGGTGGTGATTTGATTAGTTGCATAATGTGGATTGATTAAGGTTTTTGTTTTGGTTAATGAGGAAAATGTCCAAATGTATTAATGGAAGGTTTATGTTTGGGATTTGGTTTGGAAGATGTGTGAGAACATCGAAATGGTAATGGAAGATGTCTTTTTTTTATTAGTTGGTCGGATAAATTTGTTCTTAAATCAATTATTGGTTCAAGTATTTGATTTTTAAAAAAGTTTAATTGGCGGTTCATCGCCAATTTATAGATTAATTTTAAATTCAGATATTTAAGCTATCGATTCTTTAACGTAATCGCTTATCTTATTGTTGTTTTTTTTGTGATACTTAGGCGCATAAAGTATAAATGTTTATTTTGAAGTGTCTTTCATGAATTTGAAAATCATGATCATCTAGAAAAATTTAGTATACTCATGGTGAAAAAAAAGTTTAATTTTTACTTTTTATCACTTAACTTATTTAAGCCCAAATATGAGGCAAATTTAAAATGATTCTGTAATTATAATAAAAACTCATGCGATTTATTGCTTTTTGAAGCTACTTACTCTGCTCCTAGCTTTTACCAACCATCCTCACTCCCCATAAACCACCCAACCCCCAATCCCGCCATCGATTTTGATTGGCAAAAACAAAATTGGTCTCGATGCATTCTTTGACCATGAACGAGTGCGACTCTGGCCACCCGAAGACCCCCCTCGGCCCGCTCCCGTGGGGGTCCTTTCGATAAGTCATTGGACCTCGACTTCTGCAATTTGCAGATTTCTTGAAAAAAATTGGATCTTAATTTCGGCAATTTGATTTCAACAAAAAAATTAATTTTTGATTTGTTATATTATAAATTATTAAGTGATGGGATCAAGAAAAGTTGGTTTTTTTATATTGAAAGCATTTCAAAGTAAGGTGAGCTCGTTTTGACTTGTGTTTATTTGAATTATTTATTAAAGCGTGAAGAAAGTGGTGGGGTTTTATTCTTTAACGTTACAAAAGTGTATCATGTTGCTTTTCGATGAAGAAAGTGGTGGGATTTGTACTAATTTATAAACTATTTAAAATATATCATAACCTTTGGTTTAGTATTAGGGAGTAAAATAGTCATCATAAAAAACGATGGTCTGAGGCCAATGTCGAGGAAAAGAGCAGCGTAGTTCGAAGCACTGGCGAAAAATAATTGATAGTTCGGGAGGCAACGTAGTGCTAAGAAAATCAAAATACGTTAAAATATAGGATAGTTATTTGCTTTTTCTTAGCCGAAGAAAAAAGAATGCTTTCACGGATGATGAATCGCCCGATTGATAATGAATAGAATGTGGGTGAAAGGAAATAAAAAGAGTAGAATAGAAAGCAGTTGATAATAAAATGATAGAAGCCGAGGTGGGAGCTAGAGAAAGACGGAAACAAAATTTAATGATGTTTCAATAAATTTTAAAAAGTCTGTTTCGATACCTGAGTCTGGCGCTAAAATGGGAAAAAAGGTTGCACGCTAAAAAGGGAAAAAAAGTTCATGCGCCCACGATATGGCAATGACTTCAGGGGGCATTACCACAGGCAATTCCTTTTTATACTACCTATATACAAGCAAAAACCAAGAAAACGGGTCAATAGTAATGTCGGTAATATTCTTAATATCCATCCGATTGCTTTTCTTCATATAGCAAATGTTTATTCACGAGAGAAATGTTTGATCACAGGCGTGAAGATAAAAAGAGCGGAATGGAAGCAGTTGAATAATAAAATGCTAGAGTCGGGAGGCGAGTAACAATAATAAAAATTAGAGGTAGGCGGTAATTGGGTAAAGCGAACAAAATTTAATTATGTTTTCAATAAAAATTTGAAGATGGCTTTTCGTCACATGAGAATTTAACTCTCAAGCTAAAAGAAAAGCAAAAAAAAAAAATGGGCCACGCGATCTTTTTTTTATATAACCTTTGATATAGAAATTAATTCTTCATATTTTAATTTTTTAGGATAATAGAAAAAAAATTTTAATTATTTGTTTAAAGAAAGAAGAAAAAAATCTAGGATTGAGGTGTTTGATTATTTGGGATATTTTCTTGATAAATTTGAGGATTTTAATGAAAATGGGATAATTAAGTAAATGGTCTTTTTTGGAAGATTGGAATGGATTTGTAGGGTGATTACAACTACAGATAAGATATAATTCCATTAGATTAAGAACATCATGTTTGTAAAAAAAAAGAAATTCGAAGCAAATGCATAAAATCGCGTATAACGGAAATATAAAGATGATTTATCTCTCAATATGTTACTAATCGCCGAAAGAAATTTGCCTAGATTTAGCTCTGTTTTCCTTTTCTTTTGCACAATTATTTGATTTGATAGAATTGATAATACATGTCCATATCATGTTGAAAGTAAAAATATTCAAGGCTTTTTGGCATCAAAATCCAGCAAATTTATTCGAGGTATGGAAAGGGAGACGAAACATAGAAATTTTCAACTCTTATATGAAGTTTTCGTCCAGTGATATTTCAAATGGAAAAGAAGAAGCAAGTTTCAGCATCATCTTTTTATTGAAGGGGAAAACGGAGCACACATTACAACCATCATATAACCAACCAGCAACACATTGCAGAAGATCGTCAATGTTGTTACTGCTCAAACTTACAAACGTAAGCAAATGTCCTAATAAATTATAGAACGAAATTTGCTGCACCCCTAAAATGTAAAAACCAGAGCTCAACAGGTCTCTGATGTTATATGCACAGCTCTTCCAAGGTCCAACGTTTGCGCTTGACCACAGCTGAAACTCCACGCCTTTGGTGACAGTTCTACGATCTAATCAATAATCGATATTAAACATTAGAAAGCTCCTAGACGATTTGCTAGAAGCTTCAAAGGGAAATGGAAAAGAAGAAAAATCCATACCACTGCTGGTTCTTTCGGAACTCTGTAAGGACGGGATAGATATTTTCAAAGGCTGTATATGTTTCATCTCTAACCTGAATGTGTAAAAGTTGAGTTTAGTCATAGATAATGTTTAGACACGGGATAAGGGAGTCGACAGATAGAAAATGCATTACCTTTGCCCCAGTGAGGACAATCTTCCCTGACACGAAGATAAGAAGTACAATTTTCGGTTGTTTCATTCTGTATATCAAGCCTGGAAACAGTTCTGGTTCATACTGAAATCACAAACAAAACAAGAAACATATCAGTAACTTGCACAAACGAAAATACAAAAGAAAGCTGAAAATAAAATCCAAGTATAACTAGCATGCAGAATTATCCATCTCCCCAATCTAAGCTCTATGACTATCACCCATTAAACTGGTTATGACCAACAAAAAACTCCATATAGATGATTTATCGAACATCAAATTTCATGGCTCAACTTACACTTGAGAAAGCACCATGTGAATAAGCAAGACCTTCAAGCCTGATTGGGAATTTCACATCGCATGAACCAACAATATTCTGTATCTTGAAATCCTACCAATCAGAAACAGAAGATGCTTTCAGAAATGTAACAAACCTTTATATGTTGGACTCAATGAACATATGTGATGTATAATTATATGAGCAATAATAAAGATGTAGCTGTGAGAAAGATGATACCTTAAATCTGGCTGGGAACCCAAGCTTTTGGATGATACGAGCATACTGTAATACAACATCAGTCAAAGATGAGCAACTATTATTATGATTCCAAAACGCTTGCTCAAATATTCCTCAGATATATATATAAATTAAACCAGATGAGGAAGTGAACGGGTACAGCAGAACATGATGGTATTACAAAATGTATAATAATATTGTAATAATATATATACTTCTCTTACTGAACAATGTGATGAAATAAAGTTAAACCATTTTAGTTCAACTTATGATACACACCTTCCTAGCTGCGAGTTTAGACTGCTGTTCACTCTTCGCCCCAGTACAAACCTGATTAAGTTGTTTTGCACAGTAAACTCAGCAAATTGCCCGAAAAATATAACATATTTGCAAAAAAATGATTAGATGTGAACTAACCATCTTCCCAGAAGCAAAAATCAACGCTGTTGTTTTTGGTTCTCTGATCCTCATAATAACAGCAGCAAAACGCTGAAGGATCGTTGCACAAAGATCCCATCAGTTGGGAACTCAAAATAAAGTTTTGGAGCCTAATTTGTGTACATTTTAACAGACAGTTATCCAATTCCCTTTTGGTATAAAAGACGATGACCTACCATAAGGCAAGAAGTATAAATGTAGACTATTAAACGACACATTTAACACATTCCCCTCCCCCCTCAATATCCTTCTATTATTTCATTCTGAATATACCAATTTGGCGATTATGTTGGACTTGTTTGCAGTCTAATTGACAATAGATACGAAATCCTGTCAAATATTGAACTGCAAATATGGACTGTGAAACAATGCAGACATACACATACCTTCGGATTGTATTCTGCATTACGAGCTTGCAATGCAATGGCCTTAAGGTCCAACTTGCAGTCCAAATTGACGGTTGAGACAATATTTCTATAAAAAGGGGAAGTAATTTAAGCTTAAATCAAATAAACCAACAACCCCTCATAACAGCTAAAACATACAAGACAAATTACAGTTTCTACTTTCATTCGAGATCTTTCCTTTATAGATGCACCTAAAATACCTAATGATTTTAGCATACCACATACAAGTAGTAGCAGAGGCAATGAATCTCTTTTTAGCACACACAAAAGCATAAGATTGTTGGTGTGTAGTGTAGCCCCTTGTTCTTGGCTAAACCCAAGTTCTTCCTTCTCTATTATATCAGTCATGACTGAATATACATATCCAAATGAATATTTTTAGAGTTTCCCGGACACAACAAGAAGATACTTCAATTCATTAACTAGAACACATATATACTCCAAAATCCAAATCACATCAATTAAACTATAGAGTAGCTGATAAATAACTTGAGAATGGCTAATTACATCAGACTTCTCCAACCAATTATAACATTCTACAACAAAACCCCAATCTCAAATCAACACAGCTACAACAAAAACAACCAACTACAACATAACATCACAATCCATTAAATCAACTGTAATGCATAAAATCAACTTTTTCTTCTGCATAAACACTACATCCTAAATCAATTAATGGGTTTTAAGGATCCTTACTGAAGGGTAGGCACAATCCCAGATGGGTGCTTTGACAGATCCACAGGTTGCCCACCTTCAACTCCCTGTTCTGGTATCCCCATCTCACTTTATATTACTACAACAATTTATTACAAACTAAACCCCAAAATACACTAAAGATCCAATTTTTTCACACCCTATATACAAAAGATCCAATTTTTTTCACACCCTATATAATAAAGATACAATTTTTATTACATCAAATATAATAAAGATCCAATTTTTAATTTTTCTTACACCCTATATCCTAAAGATCCAATTTTTATTACAACCTATATACTAAAGATTCAATTTTTATTACAACCTATATAATAAAGATCCAATTTTGATCACACCCTTTATCAGATAATCCAAGATTATTATGTGGGTAACAATTTTTTACCAAATAGGAAAAACCCAAATCAAGAATTAGGTTTCTTTATAATTTTTTGTGAATTATTTAACGAATGATTGTATTTTTATAGAGAGTTAAAGCGGCAAATGGAGTTTGAAAGAGGGTGGATTATATATATGAAGGAGGATTGTTGTTTGAAAAAGGCAGGATTATATGGGGAGAGATGTTGATGAGAGGAGATTATGATGATGAGGGGTTCATATTGAGAGGGGGTATTACTACCAGGTTTCTGAGTTGTTATACACACACCCAAATAGTGTTTGTTTGAGGGGTGCAATGACTATTTTACCCCCCCTATTTTTAAATGTAATAATTACAAAAATTATATCCAGGGATAAAATAGTCATTTTATTACTAAAATCACTATGTGGGTGTGTGTATATTAGTTCCAGGTTTGGGGGTTGTTGACTCACAGGTGGAGGTTTTGCTAAATTTTACTAATTTCTTGTGTATGGTTTAAGTATTTAGTAAAAATGATTGTGGATTGGATTTATAATACCCTATATAGCATTCAGGTTAGAGTAAGGTAATTTAAAAATTAATTTTTTTGTCACATCAAATATTCATTTTTTATATCATTAAATATTTTTAATAACTTTTTTATTATTTAATAGATACCCCGCCATATGTCTTTTAGTTATTTTTTTATTATCTGAAAAAAATAAAAATGCATTTTATTTATAGATTTTTTAAAATAAAAAGTATTGGTGATTTTTTTTAATATTTTATCAAATATTAACTAAAAAAGCTAAATAAAAAAGGAGTAAGAGAAATATTAGAACAACCAAACAAAAAGTACATTTTTCATACACGTGTCGCAGACCAAAGGGAGCATAAGTACTTGCTTCCCGCAGTTTGTTTTTTTTGTTAGACCAAAGTCTGAAAAATATGTAGGTTAATTGAATAATCTTTCAAAAATCATGACTTGTAATTACTTCTTGAATGTTCTTTGTTGTAACTAAATATTGGGATATTTGATGTAGAAAGACTCATTGATGTGGGTGGTCTTAAAAGCATTCGTACCAATGTTCTTAGACTATCCACAACAGGGGATATATTTTTTTTTATATAAAAAGTATCCCCTTCCATATCATACTCCCCTTGAATTCTTATTGTAAGACGTTTTAGAATTACACTCATATCAGCTTCTCTCCAATCCCAACAAAACAAACAAAAATCAGCTTCTCTACTTTGAATCCTTTACAAGTTTCCAAAAACTTGGTAAAATATTAGTCAATATTTAATCTGATCATCTTTTATCTTCTTTCTCCAAAAGATTCTTGCAGTTCCCATCCAAATTTAATCTTTTGATCTTCTCAATCCCCTCCCTCATTTCATTCAGGTGTTTCTTTCTTTCCAGACATTTTCCAGTCAACTTTTTGATCCTCTCCACTCTTTGTCCCTTCTTCAGAATTCTTTACTGCTGTTAGAGTCCAGGAGTATGTTGATAGTTGTTGGTTACTCATAGAAATCGTTAATGTGGAATGAAGAGGCTCAATCGAAGTGATGTGGTTTCTGAAACATCTTTATGGCACCAACCATGATGATCATCAAGACATGTATAATGATCATCAAGACATGATAATCACGAGGGGCCTGATGACTTCAATAATGGCGCTCCTATTATTGCTCAGAACGACAACCCAATCACTCCCTCTCTCATTTTGAAGAGATCAAGTGAGTTGGATTCAATCAATGGGTTGGGTCTGTTCAACTTCACCAACTCCTCCATATCAGCTGGATTTAAAGATGAAAATTCCTGATCCATTTCAAGCTGGCCCCTCCAACTGGAATGATATGGAAGAGGATGGTTACAGACTCACATCATGGATATTGAATTGGCCCCATTTACTGGAGATAACAAAAATATCAGTTTCATAAATAATTATAATACTTGCTCTCTTTATTTTTTTAGTTTCTTAAACAAATTTTTTCATAATAATAATCGGATTTGGGTGATTGTTCTGAAAGCGACTTCAAATGACATCATGAAAATTCTTTGTTGAAGCCCCATAGGGGACTAAGAGTAAGATGCAGCTACAGTTTCAATTTATTGTAACACTTATTAAGTGTTACAAACGGATGTTGTTTAAGCGTGACACTGCGTGCTCTTTAATAATGTTAACTCACTTTTGTCGGCTCGTATTTCCCGCTTTAGTTTGGTTTGATGCAATATGACATAGTGAGGGTAAAAGCTTTTGGATTCAACCTGTACAATTTTATGTTTCCCACTATTCATATTTCGAAATATTTAATCTTTTAATGGCCGAAATCAACCATTGTGGGTTCTTGATTGCATTTCACAGTACACCGCGAAATGAGAAAAGACACATGAGACGATCTAACTCACTTACTACAGCCTGCAACAATTTCTCCCGCGCGGCGGGGTCCAGCAAATTTTAATCCATTCAGCCAAACACGATCCTCAAAATCCATCTACTCCAGATTTCCTTAACGGTTTCGTCTCTTCCCGTATCCTAGATGATCTTCAATATATTGGTTGTCATTTTACTTGGTCAGGGACTAGAAAGGGTTGTACTATCTACAAAAAACTTGATCGAACCATGAGTAATTATTCTTGGTCAAAATTTCAACGATGCCCGCGTCTGATATTTTTTTTCTATTTAAAGTCGATCCGCAGAGGCGTAGATAAAATTCAAAAAATTCATGCTCATTCAACTTTCGTCCAAAGTAGTAGCATCCTTAGCCAGGCTCACGGATAATAATAACGTAACCAGATCTTAGAACCTCTTGATCCTACTGCGTCCGCGCAGTAATTTAACTTTGAACTGCCCCGCCTCGATAGCATTTTCAGCACACCTCTTTTTAGCATATTAACAACCCATCTCCCGCTTTCACGGGAAGTTATTTGTTTGAGATGCGCAAGGCTCGTCTTTTTGGACATTAAGTTCCCTGCGAGAATTCTGTCAAAAATTGGAACGTGCTTGGCGTTATGCGACTAAAAGCGACTCGCTGACTTTCTTGCTGCTTTCTTAAATACATCTTGAAAAAAGAAATTAATAATATCTTTCATTACTCTTGTCCCAAAAACTAATCATCCAAAAGCAATAAATGAATTTAGATACATTAGTCTCGGTAAATAGAAGATTGCCTCGAAAACATAGTTAATAAACTCAAGCTTAAATCTAAATCTCCACTTCAAAATATCTTCATTCATGGTAAGGGCGCTCAAAATAATATTTTAATGGCTCAAGAAATCACTCGTGCAATTAAAAATTCAAAAAGCAAAAAGAATGGCATGGCGGCCATCAAAATTGACATGAGGCAAAGCTTTTCGGCAGGGATTAATTGGGACTTAACTTTCGCGTCGCCCGAAAAACTACATTTTCCTACTCACTGGATTAAGCTCATTAAAAGTTGTGTTACAAGCGTCAATACACTGACCATGTAGTCAAAGCTGCTCTTCCTTTTAAACCTCTTTGTGGCCTTAGCGAGGCGACCCTGGCTTCGATTCTATTTGTTGTTTATTACGAAGCTCTTTCGTCCCACTTTATTAGAACAAAAAAATAACATAAAAAGAATTGTTGCAAAAAATGGACCAAAATTCTCTCACCTCCTCTTTGCGGATGATAGTTTTTTTCTTTATTCATCTTGATAATAAAAGCATATCTAGCTTTTGTGACATCATTAAAAATTTCTACTCTGATTCGGGCCAAATAATAAATTTTAATAAATCCCAGCTTAAATCACTTGCTTTACTTTCGTTTTCTTCTCGTTTTCAAAAATAATATCCTGAATACTTAATATCAATGTTTCAAAAGGTACTTTACAGTAGTTACCTATAGGGATTTCTCTTGATATGGGTTCTAACTTGAGGAAAATTTATTTCCTCATCCATCATTCATAAAATCAAAAATAGAATTCTCAGTTGGAAATCTAAATTCTTCAATTTTACGTAGATCCGCCTAAATTAAATACATTCTACAATCTATTCTTGTTTATCCAGATGGTGTAGCACGCCCGACACATGGGTCGATGCGTTGTGGAATTTGATGGGTACGACCTCTGAACCACCACGAGTCTTTCGGCGTTTTTGTCTGTTCGCGTGCTCAGCTTTCGATTAGATTCGCCCCGTCCGAGAATTGCGAATTCGAACACGACTTTGCCGTTGAAGAGTTCTTATGGATGAGCTTCCGAAAGAGATAAATGCGGTGATATGGTAGTACGATCAAATCTTATCAAACATATTGTTTGGAAATCAATGAGAGTATGGTTCCATTTATTATTATGCCGATTAGATAATTGTGCTTCTTGATTTAAAATTTGGAGTTAAATGTGATTATCCAGGAATTTAGTGTTCAACTTAGTAATTGTATATTCTTGGTGTGGAGTTACCGTGATAATTTAAGGGGGTTATGGCCGGTGCTAGATCTTCTTCGTGTCGTTATAATAATAATGGTGGTCGGTGTATTATTATACTGGCTTTATTATCGGCGCAGAAGGTGGCGTGGCGTTGAGTTATATTTAAATTATGAAATTAGAACTTCTGCAAATTGAAATGTGACACCGATTACAAAGTTACATTTTATGTAGAACTCATCGATTGAACAAATAGAATCAATTAAATGAATTATTTAATTGGTTAAAAGTAATTTAATGTTATCGATAACTTGAAGATTGTTGATGTTGACTCATTTACTATTTAATTGAGCAATTGAAATAGTTCGACCTAGATGTGACTAGGTTAATTGTCTTAGCGAACTAATAGAGTTAAATTCAGAAACTAATGTAGCGAGGTTTAACTGCCGAGGCTTGTTTTTTAACTTTATTACATATAATAAAACTTTAGGAGTTTTAAATCGGTTTTGTAAAAAACTTTTCACCCAACCTAGTAAGCCCCCCAGCTTGGCGAGAAATTCTCCCAAAATTTTTGGGGTTTTTCTAGTTTTGTTCATCCTTATTCTTAGCGTAAGATTAGTTCTTGATTGGAAACCCTCCCCGAGGCGTGTGGATTTTGGTGGGAATTTACTCATTATTTGTAAGTCCTCGTCGTATATTTAATTATATGTTTATATGAATAATGCTTAGTATGCACTTTCAAAGATCCACGGAACTATGGATTTGTATTTATAATCATATATCCATAAATGAATTTTCTTCAGTGGCATCGCCTTGAGCCAAGTTAAAGTTGCTTTACATTATTTATTTTATGCTTGTTTTGTGTTTTATCAATTTTTTTGATTAATTCTTGTTCATATATTTAATTGATAAATATATGAGTGAGAATAAATCATCATGTTCTTGATTATTGATTTACACATGTGTTCTGAGTTTATGATGATGTATTATCATATTTTGTTAACATGGATTTTGTTCGTAAATTAAAGGGGGCGATTTAATTGGTTTTGTTTCAAAACAGTTTTGTAAAATGTGTAAATTTTTTTTTTTTTTTAAAATTAAAACCTAATTTTCTGGATACAGATATGCGTAGAAGATCTCCATTAAATTTCATAATTTTTGGTTTTCTAAGTGCCTCAAACTAATTTTAGAGATTTCTGGACTGTTTAATTAATAATTAAATATGAAAGAAGAATTTATTTAATGAGCGACCAGTGGTATTTGTTCAAGAAAATTATGGAGTTTAACGTGTTAAGATTTTATAAATTTTAAAAAAAGATTTTAAAGCCTCGAAAGCGATTTCTGGTGAATTAAATTAAATCGAAAGCCAAGGAGTTAAATATGGTATTTATTACCATAAATCGGCCGACGCGACTGGCGACCAGGCGTCAGTGTCAGGTGTTTGATACCAAAATGACGACGATGGCCCAAAGTGGAGGCGGCGGCGTGTCGGCGTCGGCTTCCGTAAAAGTCGTCCGAGCCAGATATGACGTGTGCCACAATTTTGAAAACCCTAATTCGAATTTATTCCTTTATTTTTGGTTTCCTAAGGAATTACATGGGACTAGTTATATTCGGTTTATTGATTATTTGTCATTTAATCGACTAATTAATTTATGTTAAATTATGTGATGAAATTAATTAATTTCCTTTATATTATATCTTTTTTAAATTAATTTAAAAGTGACCATACTTGATTACATGGCTAACAATTTGCTACTTAATGTATTTTTCAGAATATATTTGTGATGAATATTTTCTATAATATGTATATGATTTAATAATTATTGGTAATAATTATTAATTGATTTAATAATTTTACAAGCATGCATTTTCGATACCATTTAAAATATTTATTAAGTTCGTTTGTAGCAGAGTTTAATAAAGTGCTATATTTTGTAATGGTGATTGGAATGGAGGTATATAGATATAGCCCATTTATTTATTTTTTAAGTGCCGAACGTAATGTTGCTCAAAGCGAAGCCTTTTGAGTCATATTTCTTGTATTTATTTGCTGTTTACCCACATGGCTTAGAAGCCAAGATGGAGTTAGTATTAATATATAAATATTGTAACAAATGAAGATATTGAAGATCATTTCACGGTGGTGATACTTAGTGGACTCGAGATGGATGGGAAATCTGAATCTGAAATTAGGACTTATGTTGATGTTGATAAATGCTTATGTAATAGGTTCTAGGGGCCATATCGTATATCTCTTGAATGTGCGTGCCCTGTTTTTATTTTTCATGTTGCATGTGATGGCGATTATGTGCTAGTAATAAGCAGGTAAGTAAAGAAACAAAGTAATAATAATCTACTTGAGGTAAAATTTAAGCGAAGTATCGAAGCCAATTTTAAAGTTGTGCGATGTGCATCAATTGGGCACGTGATGGCGAGGTATTCTGATGTTGCATTTGATGACAATGGATCATGTTGGTGATTTCCGCACTTAGCGTTGTGGGCTTTCGGATGATCGATCAAGTAACACTTTGGTTTAATTGGTATGTAACCGGTTTCGGAGATCTGAATGTTGGGTAGCGTCACATGGGGAATGCTAGCTGAGAGTTATGTAGTTTTACATGGTGGTTGACAACAGCACTGCTACTATTATAAGCCCCGGATTGAAATGTAGCGTGTTGCGTTTGAATTTAAGTGTGTAATAGATCTTGATACTAATATGTTTAAATTGAGATTTGAAGTATTAGTATTCTGATTGTTTGTAAGTGTTTAGCATGATAGTTCTTGGTGTTATTTTGTTACTTGTTGTAGAATTAATATGGCTACGGCTATTGCTACTCCTAAGAACTCGCTTAAACCGGCACTTAAAGAAAGTGCAAAGGAATTTGACTTTCTTTCGAATTTTGGCCAGTGGTCACCGAAGCGAGAATCATTCTCGAGAAACAGAGGAGGCTGATCGTCTTCAGCTTGATAAAGGTTCCTTGAAACCTAATGATAGTGCCTCCCGTCGGAGGATCCCACAAAAGCAAGTAAATCTTTGTGGATGTCAATGTCTGTCTTTGCGATATGGAACCGCCGTTCCAAATTCAATATGAAAGAAAAGGTGGCGACATATGACATATCTGAAGCAACTTGAGGAATTATTCCGAGAAGGAAGCTAGAAACGAGAGATATGACAGCATGCGTACTCTGCGTGGGCCCGACAGGGCCAGGAGCAGACGGGGCCGCGAGCCGCAAAATATCATTAAAATGATTGGCTTAGAAATTCGATCGACTGGCGCCACAGGCACGTGTCTCCAGGCGGGCGTGGATCTCGTCCACGAAAGTCTCTTTCGGAACCAAAATTCTCTCGGTTTGTCATGAACTGTAATGCACAAGTTTGAGTTATCTCTGAGGCGCATAGATGATCACCGAATCTTTGAGGCGAACTTTGGAGTAAGACTAAAACTTATACACTCATACATTTTGAGGCGATTGAGGAAACTAAGAGAGAGGAAACTTCAGAAAAGAAGAGTTTTGCCGGTAGAAGACCAAAGGATTCGAGTAATCAAGGAGTTCTTTGGAAAGGGAGGAGCTAGGAAGGATAATGAGAGTGTCGTGTGCAGGCTTTGGGTATTTGAGTGACTGCGGGGAAGTTCCCGCAGAGATGATAGGAAGAATGGTCTCATGACGCTAAAACCTCTGGTATGTATGTTATTAAAGTTTGTACAACTTCTAATTCTACTTAAATTGAGTCTTAGACTTTCGGTTGTAGTTCTCATGTTGTCGTAATATCACGGGAACTCGGAAGTGATAGAAGACTTCGAAGAATGGATCTGCGTGTGGGAAATGGCGCGAAGGTGCGGCCCTGCGGTAGGATCATTAGAATTGCCACGGGCCTTGTTTTACGAACTTATCTCCAGTTTTACTATGTACACGCAATTTCTGCTTGAGGAATATTATTTCTATTTTTTGTTTTGGCGAATAATGATGGTTTTCATTTCAATAGATCAGATAATTTAGGATACTTGAGGGAATGGGAATTGTGTTGGTACCGCCTCCACTTGAAATAATTACATCACGTTTTGGGCATGATTAATGAGTCATATAACATAAACTTAAAACGAATAAGCCCTAACGACTTGAGCAGAAACATCACCATGGCGTTTACTTGAGACTAGGTCACAATGCGAGAACGAATCGAAAACTCGCTCCAGGTGGAATACTTGAAAGGTTTCGATTAATAAATCATAGATAAGTGTGATGCTTGCCTTAGGCAAAATGACCAATGCGCTTTCAAGCCCAATGAAAGAGGCAAGTAGATTTGTGGGGATCATACGGCGTGTATGTGGGCGATGAACACATCTGCGAAGGAGAGATTTACTCTTCCTTACGTTCTTGATATTTCTGATGAATCTGGTTTGTGTATCGATGAGACACGAAACCGCAGTCGCTTTGAGAAATTTAAGGAGTTCCAAAATGAAGTACAAAAACTAATTGAACAAGGCAATAAAGATTCTCGATGCGATAGAGGTGGAGAATATTTGAGTCTGAGTTAAATACTAAATCTTAAGAGGTGTGGTATTGTTTATTCAATGAGGGAGCGCCCGCAGCGTAATGGCGTGTCGAAAGGAGAAATCGAACCCTTAACGACATGGTTGATCTATGATGAAGCCTATCGATCTACAGGTTAATTTAAAGGGGATATGCAAACGCTTAAGCAGGATATCGACAGTCGGCGGATAAAACTCCCACGTGAGCGTGGTTTGGGGAAGATTCAGTTGGGTTTTCTAAGATTTGGGGGCGTGAAGCTTATGTTAAGAGATTAACAAAGAAGATAAGCTGCGCCCAGAATCATTAAATACCCTTTCATAGGATATCCAGGGAAGCTTGATTGGTTACTACTTTTAGGCGAGAATAAAATCTTCATTGCCGAGCAGGAGTATTCCTTGAAATATACGTCGAGAAGGACTAAGTAATGAGTGTTCATCTTGATGAAGCTCGGCGATGGTAATATCGTCATCTAATCACGAGAGGCATCAACCCAACAACTTACAAGAGTGGAACCTTAACTTTTTCGCCAGAAGACCGATTGTGATCGCGGCGTAAGGAAGAACGATAGGGAATCGATAGGGATCGCCCAGAACTTGACGGCGGGCATGGTGAAGCTTTCATCATTGAAAGTAGCGAGCCAGCTGCTTACAAAGAGAAGCCCGATGAATAACTTGAGATCTTCGACAAATGGCAAATTGCCATCTGTCGAGATGAATTACATGTACCTTGAGGTTTGGTCGCATTGAATTTATCAAATGGGGCTGCCACTATTGAATGTAAAATGGGTATTTAAAAGGAAGAAACATGATAAATACGGAAGCGTTGATGTTTTCAAAGCTAGACTTGTAGTGAAAGGTTTCAAAGCACTGAGAGTTCACGGAGTGAACTATAGCCAGCTTACTACTTGATAGCTATCTTAAATCCACGGATAATCTTGCGCATTCTTTGCATTTCATGACTATGAAATATGGCAAAATGTGGATGTAAAGACATTTCTGAATGGAAATTTAAGAGGAAAGATAATGTACATGAGTCGCCTCGGAGGGCTTTAAATGTCACAAGGACAGCCTAAGAAGGTATGCGAGTTCGAAGTCATTTTTTACATAATTAGCAGAGGCATCCAATGAGGGGGGGTGGAATCTACGTTTGATGAATCAATCAAAGGATTTGGTTTTAAATCAAGAGCGAAGAACACAATCTTGTGTGTATACAAAGAGGTAAGTGGGAGTGTATCGTTAAAGCCCAGTCACGTATGTAGATGACGTACTTATCATTAAGAGCTCTTGGCCAATTTACTAAACTTCGATCCAAGGATTAGTGTCTGATATTTCTCAATGAAGGACTTGGCGGCCATGATATATACTTTGGAATAAAGATCCACGGGATCGAGCGAGGAGGCGATTTGGACTTTGTCGGGGATACTTATGTGAATAAGATGCTTGAGGTTAATGGTAATTCGAGAAAGATGTCTCACAGCGGGGCATTGGAGTTAAAACTCAGGCGGGAGCCGCGTTGTCCTTTCACTGGTATTTGAGGATGAGCGAGAATGAAGGACATACGCCTATCTTGCGGCTATAAGGATCCGTCGTGTACCATGTTGTCATGGCTAGACTGATGTATGCTTATCGCATTTAAAGTGTAACCCGATGAATACCCGGCTAATCCAGGGTAAGCCAACTGAGGTTTACGATGAAGTGCATCTTGAAGTATACGAGGAAGAACTAAAGATGCTTTCTTGGTATATGGTGGAGATGAGAGTTAGCGGTGGCCGAGGTACAGAAGCGCCCGGGTTTTCAAAGCAGCCGAGGCAGTATCGTTCGGTCTGGGTATGTATTGCATCCGGCGGTGGAGTAGTATCGCGGAGGTTTAAGCGAGAGAATCTGCATTGCCGATTACCCTGAGAATCAGTAAAGAAGCATGTTGGATAAAGTTAAGTGACCGAACTTGGTGTGGTACACTAGCGTTGAGGACGGTGGGTTCCTTTGTGGCAAATCTTTGGGCGATAGCTCGAAGCTAAGGAACCCGGCATCCTGATCAGTACGTGCTTGAAATATCCACGATTAAGAGATATGCTTGATAGAGGTGATGTCGAAAGTATGTAAAGTAAAGCGAGGGAGGGGCCAGTCGGCAGGCTACTAAACCGCTCGTCGAGGGCAAAAGCGTGATGAGCGTACGGCGAACGCAGGTCTTGGAGGCAGGATGTCGCGTGGTGTTGGGTTAAGAGTGGGGTCGTTATGTATACATTATGTTATGTGAACAAATATTTGAATATTGACCTTGCTTTTATATTTTAATATATTTGTTTAAACATGACTATATCATTTGAATTTTACATATAATATACATGTAGTGTATCTCGATGAGTGAAGGTTAAATCCCACTAGGTTGATCTATGTTTTCTAGAGGCCAGCATGGCCCCGGTAATTACTCTTGAGGCCTAGAGCATGGGATGGCCAGCGTCATAAGCAATTCTTGGTATTAGTGTTTTTGATTAGTGATGCGATTGATCAAGTGCTTTCTGGGGACTAGATCGATACCGTGGAGGCTGCGGTCTACGGTGGCGGGAGGCTGGTATGGCCAAGCAATTCATAGAAGATATGTATATTAAATTTGTTTAGGTTAAATTCGATTCTTGAACTTCTGATATATAACTATACGTGATGTTATCTGAGGCTGCATCTTTTTGACTGTGACCCAGCACGTCACACCCAAGCTGTGAGAGTTATAGCATATGTTGGGTAAAGCATGGTAGATATAGCGATAGATATTTGATATATTGGGGAGGATTCAAATCATGATATACAAAGAATCTCGAACTTTCCTTTGATTGAATGCTTGATTGGTTTAGCGCCATAAATTAACTGACCGATTAAATTTTCGAGTAAAGAGATTGTGGGTATTTCGCACGCTTTAACCTTAGTTAATACATTAGAGATCGCGTGATAAAGGAATTGTAAGATAATCGTCAAGGGCAAGTGAGTGTTGTCAATGAGAATTGGTTCCGTTTATTATGCATTTGTGGCCGTTGTGTAATAATTCATTTACCGGTTGAGATTGTGGCGATTATCGGAATTTAGTGTTCAACTTGGTAATTGTATATTACTAGTGTGGAGTTCTCATGATAATTTAAGGGGTTATGACGTTGCTAGATCTTTACTCATTAATAAATTTATAATAATAGTAATTGGTGATTATTATTGTGCTTACAGAAACTACTATTATACGAGCCTAGAGGAGTCCTGTAGCATGCAGTGGCGTTCATGTATGAAATTAAAGAGAACTTATATAATTGAGAAATATGTTTCCATAATTGCGAGGATTCTACATTTTATGTAGAATATCGATTGAAGCAAAATAGAATCAATTAAAAATAGTTGGCCCCAATTGGATTTGATAATTTAGTATTATCGATAGCTTGAAGATTATTGATATTGACAGAATTTATTTATTGGCTTAATTAAATAGTTCAACTTCGATGCTTAACTCATTGGTGTCTTAGCAGACTAATAAAGGTGCTTGAATCAATAATCTTGGGTTCTTTATCGGGGCATTTTTAACAGCCATAGCCAAAACTTTTAGGGTTTTAAATCGCATAGGATTTTGTGAAACTTTTTCACCAAAACCACAGTAGCCCCCAGCGAAATTCTCCCAAGAAGAATTTTGGGTTTTTCAGTTTTGTTCGTCCTTGTTTTTAGCATAGGTCAGTTCTTGATTGACCCCTCTGGTGTCAGACTAACTAGAGATATAAATACGATTGATATTACAACGAGGAGGCGAAGGAAGTCAAATTCACGTTGTGAATTTGGGCGTGGATTTTGGTGGAATTTCTTTCAAAACACTTGTAAAATCCTACGATCCTTATATTTAATTATATGTTTTATATGAATAATGCTTGTATGCGCTTTAAAGATCCACCGAAACTGGTTGTATTTTATACTTTCGTATATCCATAGTAATTTTCTTCAGCATACTCTTCTGGCGCGCAATAGCTGTACATTTTTTGCGATTCGGCGGGTATTACAACCTCCTCACTTAAATACTCGGCGTCCTCGTTGAGCCACAATCATCGAGGGACCGTACCGTCCGTGTGAGATTCTAGAGGTAAGGCTCCTACGGCACCAGGGGAGGTGTCCGCTTGACTGCGTAACAACTTAGTTCCAGTTCGAGACTGACTTTGTTACATTCTTTGGCACGCCCGGCCGCCGCCCGGAGTCGATGCGTTAAATTAGTTGTTGATGGGTAGCCTCACGAAACCACCAGCGAGTCTTTCAGTAGCGTTTGTCTCGCTTGCGTGCTCAGCTTCGATTGGGTCGCCCCGTCCAGGAATTTTGGTCAGCCAGCGGCTTGCTGGTAAAGTTCTTGTGAGATGAGCCGGAAAGAAGATAAATCTTTGGTGATATGAGTAGTACCCAATTGAATCTTATCAAAGCGTATCACAGCATGGCCTTTAGCACACCACGTACACATTTTTTCTGCGGTCGAATTATTACGGATGGACATTTATAGAATTTTCACTTTCCACCCTCTATGAAATTGACAAAATTCTTGCTGACTTTCTTTTTTTGGGGGGAGGGGGAATCAAATCAACAAGATTCACTGGATTAATTAGGATTTCCTCTACCTTAATAAGGAGTTTGTAGGAGGCTGGATTTAACGCCTCATCGGCTTTTAATATTGCCACTTAGGAAGAAATGGTTAGACTTCATTCGGTACCACAACACTTCGTGAATTCTCTTTTTAAAAAATCGAAATATTACTTTAACACGCGCCCCTCTTATCGGCTACAAAAACTAATTCTTCACGAACTTGGAAAATCGCCGTTCGAGGACTAAGAAAGAAATTAAAAATCTCTTTTTGGACTGTTGGTAATGGGAAAAAAAATCATATTTGGAAGGATCATTGGATCGAGTTGACCACAACGCTCTTAACCCCGATCAAGAAGCGATAGCAGATCCGTCTCGATGATGGCTAATTCGATGACTCTTACATGGAACACTGACCTTCTTTTTACATTTTTTTCCCTTTCATAATCAATAAAATCCTCACCATTAGGCCAAAAAATCATGAAGATACATATCATTGGACTAAAGAGTCTTTCTCTTTCAAAGACCGTTATCGTCATATTAATAAAAATGAGTGCAATCTACTTAAAATGCTAAGAAATTGCAAAATATCCCCAATGCACAGGAGCTTGACTTGGAAACTTCCGCACCTCGAAAAAATCAAAATTTTCCTTTGGAAACTCCTCACCGACACGCTGACCTTGGATCTTCTTTCAAAGAAGACCACGACAAAAATCTCAACATAATGCGCCCACTTTGGCATTGAACCCAAAGAATGCATCTAACCGCCTCTTTTCTTTTTGTTGTCCATTTTCCACTTGATAAGCTGGTCTGTTTTCAATCTCTATCACCATCCAAAATATACGCAACCTCATTTCTTTACGGATTAACTCCAAAGAAAAAGACTATAACTTCTTTCTCCTTTATTTTTATCATTTTGGACAATGGGTTATTAGAAATGATTTAATATGATAAGCCAAAGCTTAAAAATCTAGATTTCTCAAAAAATGTCGTGACTTTGATGTTAAAAAAGGAACAAACCCATATCGGCCTTGATCTGCCGCACCAGCATCAAGAAAACCAGTCCCTCTTGGCTGGAGTTTCAACCAAAATCATCCATCTTCTGGACGAAAATAATTGTTGCCGTAATTGCAAGAAAAGAGATGTCAAAATTTACTTAGGCATTTCTAATGATATAGATGCAAAATGGCTCATCTCAATATCCTTCAAGGGCTCAAGGAAAATTCTTTATGGATATTATATGAATAAAGGCTCTAGTGAGGATGCCCCATTATCAATGACGAATTTCAATATAGTCTCTTTTGGAGAAACAATCTTCACCATATCTATTCTCCTAAAAAAATCGATTTATTTTGTTAGTGATGGTTTTACCTTAGAGGTTTGGTCTAGGCACTTTTGCAAGATTGAAAAGACAAGGGAATTGCGATCAATAAAAAATAAAGTCTTGAAGAACAATTGCAAGTTATTTTAATTTCCAATCAATATCGATTGTTTTGTAAACATGCTTGATGTCTCCATTAGTACTTTCAATTCCTTAGATTGTAATAACCATCGCATTTCTAATGCTAGATACAATGTTTTGAATATTTGATTTATGAAATGCATTCTTTGTTAAAAACAAAGTAAAGTCATGCTTAACTTTTTACTATTTTAGAAGTCTACTTGGGATTGATCGAGCACCAACAGACCCTGCTATTACCTCAAGACACCAAATTAAGTTCCATAAATTTGTCTAAAAGTGCACAGCATACAGGGACTACCTAGATAGGTTAGGAGCTTCTAATAATTGTTCAGCTCCTAATAACCAAGTACAAACATGGGTTACATTCTCTAGATGTCATCTTTGGGATTTGTTTTGCATTTCTTTGGCCATGGAAGGCAACCATCTTTCACCCCGAATCTTTTTCAGTGCGGCTACTCGTTCCTCTTCTCTTTTAGCTGCTGCTTTTGCAGCTTCATGTTTTGCTTCAACTTTATCCCGTGCCTTCTGGCTTGCATCACTTGCTGCAGCTATAATGGTCAACCCATCGACAACAACAGATTCAAGTTTACGTCTAAACTGCAATGAAATACATTTATTATCAATCAGATGAGAAAATTAAAGCAAAGTGAATTTGATGAGTTCTATAGAAACTTCAGCATTATACTGCAAATGTACAAACTTTTTTGATTTCTCATCTATCTCTGGTCCACGCAGAATTCTTGGTTTCTTCGTTGGTCCTTGCAATTCATCTGATTAAGAAAAGCATCATACACATTATTATGATGTTTTCTTTCCTTACAAAAGTTATGAATGACCCCTAATTTTGCAGACAATATAACTTAGAGAAGAAACAAGGCCAGAAAACTGAACCTGTGATACTATCATGAACTCAGCAACTAACATCTAAGGGCAGAGCAACATGTACAAGAAAACTTATTCTCACCTACATGGTCAAATTTTATCCCAGGAGGCGCGCGTTTGAATAATCGAATTCCACCTTCATCCATATTCAAATCTTCATGGGACACATGTTCGTCTGTTCTAACTATCTCAATCGAACTCTCCACGATGCCATCTAGCAGCTTTTGAGCCTGTTCAAAATTTCATGATAAATGTTCAGCAAATCAATCTAGAATGGAAGAAACAACAATGCATGCGAGACTTGTGTAACTCAAAAGGCTAATCCTAATGTAGAGAACCCGAGATGACAACTAAAGCAGCTTTAAAAAAATCCCCACTTACAGAACCTACGATAGGACAATTTAACATACTTATATCTACAGTTACAGATAAGTACTATTTATCACACCGATCCTCGAAATTGAATGCTTGGATGAACGCAGGTTAATCCATCCCAAATTCTGATTTTCAAGATTAAATAAGAGGTTGTAATGTAAAAGGCCTTATGCATCAACAAAAAAAGATACTCCGTACTACAATAGAAACTTCTGGAAATAATTCATTACTTATCAGATAACAAAATACTTCAGCTAATTCATCCCTTCTCTACCTACAAAAGAACCTCTAGATACTACAGTGCCTTATGCATCAAGCCAGAATACTACAGAAGCCGTCCTTTTGGAGATAATTTATCACTTCTCTCCCTACAACCATTTCACTTATCTAAACAAACTAAAGCTAATTCATCACTTGTCTTCCTACAACTATAAACCTCAAGACACCACATAAACATTGGTCATTAATTAATATGAAACAAAAGGACAACAGAAGATTATACAAACGGTAGTTTTGTTCAAAAATGTATGCAAGGCAACCTCTTTTAGTGTTTTTTTTACATAATTAGTCCTAAATTTAATAAAAACATAAAAAAGTATTAATCTTCCAAAGTTTCCCTACAAATGGTCCATTACAAAACATGTAACAAAAAGTAAACATCATATTATTGAAAAGGGTACCTGAATCTGATAGTGAGTGAGTTTTTTTGGCTTGTGTTTGTCATCATTATTATCACTACAAGTGGGTGCTGTTCCATTAGCATTGGAACCTGTGTAGGTGGTGGTGGTGGCGACGGAGTTAATAGCCTCCTTCCACTTACAATCTCCGTCTTCCTCCCCACTGCTACTACTACTACTAGTAGTGTCGCCACCCATTCTTCGGCGGCGATGTTCTTCACTGCCTGTCTGCCTTTGTTTTTCAGACACCATTTTGCTGCATATACCATTATCATTGGGCCTTTTTCCTTTTAGATTTCTATTGCCTTTTGGCCCAATAAAGAATGTCTTCCAAATGGGCAAGTGGGTCGGACGGGGCAGTGATTGGGCCCTCGGCGGCAGTTCAGGGGCCTGTGAGCCGGGGTAGATGCGCAGATTCACGTATGAAGCTTGATGCCCAGCGTTAATCAATATTAGTCTTAGTTCGTGAAATTGCTGGCGATTATCCATAAATATTGCATTTTTTACCATAAGCGTGAAATTGCGTAGCGATGCAGAATCTTATAAACCATTCAAGCATTCAGGCATTTGACATTCAAACATTAAAAGTAATTTGCTTCCAGCTTTGAATAAAAGTGATACGTAAATAACAAGCATTTGTTTAAGCGGGGAAAAAACATCCGCGCGCCCAATATATAAAACATTCACTCGTGTGTTTCTTGACAGTTCTTACTGACTATATAAATGGAGGAGGTGTGATGGGGAGAGCATTTCGTTGTTGAGGGAAAGTATCGTGCGATCATTAGCGCCGGACATCCGACCGCCTTGAATCCCGCATCGCCCCGTCATTTCGTTGATGCAGCTCTCTGCTTCCGATCTGCTTGTGACATATCGACATCTCGCGAGGCGCGACCGATTAAATGCGTCAGCGACCTCTTGAAATTAATGCGCTCACGCTCTGCATTTGGTTGTTGGGGGAGGTAGTAACCCCTCCAATTTGAGGATACGGGTGAACTCTTCATTTGAACCCTTCTCCAGACGCTGAGAGTTCGCTCACCATGGTTCTCTCCCAGCAGATCTCCCATTTGATGCCAGCGCCATCCACGAATAGGCACTCGAGCAGAAATTGAGGCTTTTTTGAAATCATGCGCCGCTTTGATAACCTCGCGCCTCCGACAATCCCCAGACTGAGCACATTTTTCCTCTGGCAACAAATGTGACAAGATAAATTTCACGCCATATTTGTGGCGCTTGATATGATGGAAAATGTGTTCGGGGATATTGTAGGAGGTAGAAGTTAACGCCATTATCGTTCGAAGCGGAAGTTGCTGATCATTTGTATGTCGTCAGTTGGAATTATTGGCATATTAACCTGCAATCTGTTTGGCTAATTGGCGATTCCAGGATAATGTATACATTAAACGTTATCGTCTAGAAATTTGTCTAGTCATAAAAAATTCATTCCTAAGATCCTCCTCCGTAATCATTCCTTGACACCCATTTAACATTAAAGGTTACGCTATCGTAGGGGACGCCCATTTATCATGTTGCGACCTTCACGATTCCCATACTTATAGACTTATAAATTGAACTGCAATTTCCGGATACCATTAATAGTAGTAACCTACCAAATATTTATGGTGGCATTTTCTAGGTATTGGAATAAAGTTACCAAAAGCCAAAATTGTTTGATGAAGGCATTCGAGGATAGACACCGCATGCGTGCATTTACACTCCACTTTCGAGGCGTTTCCGAGCTTCCTCGTGGTCGTCTCTCGCTACCTCGAGTTCACTCATAAAAGTATTTGAGTTAGCCTCCTCGATTATGACCTTCTTTCTCTTTTCCTCAGTGATGATTGTGCCCCCTCTTGTCATTTTGTTGTTTTTGGTGTCATTTATAAATTAAACAATATGTATTGCAAATGGAAGTAAAATAAGTTTATGGGTTGAGGTATGAGGCTATATCTAAGAATTTGAGGAGGGTGTGGAGAATTTGTGATTAAATTTAGTTAATAATGAAAATGAATTTCAAAAGTCGCTCCTATTGCAACCCTTATCTGATATAAGCGTGGCACGTTCCGTTTAAAGCGGTACGAGGTTTAACTTCTGAGAAAGTTTAACCGATTTTGATGTGTTAAATGTGAATGCAGATTGAATATAAGCGGTGGGCGTTTGACTTTACAAAATCTAAATGAAATTTAATAACCTAAGCGGGGTACGTTATCCGTTACTTAGGAAGCGCACGCGTTTAAGTGTAACGTGGTACCGTTAAGTTCTGATGGTATGCCGTTCAATTCCATTTAATGCAATAGCGAGAATTTAAAAGAAACAAAAGATGTTGGCATTATTGAGCGGGTTCAGCGTTTAGCGAAATCCCTAATCATCGCTACTATTTCATACACTCAATCAAAATTATAAAAACTTACTTACAAATCTAATCATCATACACTATTTCCCAAATGTCTTCGAGGATTCTTCTTTGTCGAATGTATTTCTATTGTGTTATTATAATACGTCTACTTGAATTTATTCCTCGATATCCTTAAGATCTCAGACAAATCTTTTTCCTTTCCTTCCATGAGTGTATCCTTATCTTTGCATCCGTGCTCATGACCGTCCAATCCTTGATACAAACACATACTTCAATCGCCCGAGCTTGTAAAGTGCTTGAAAACGTCTTTGAGTGTATTGGAGCTACGCGCTTAAAATTGCTAAATGCGGATTCAGCTATTGTTGACATGGGGCGCCAGGGATATTTCTGCCATCTTAGACAATACCGGAAACAATGCTTCCTTAGTCCCCCGCGTTTAAATATATCAAAGGGTTATTATCATTATATTGACTCAATTCAAAGTTAGAAGTTAAATATTGGAGTTAACTGCATTGTAGTGTCTTGTGGAGCGATTGGATTAGTGTTACCTAATAATTGTAAAAAGCGTTAATAGGTGATCGTATTGACTTCGTATCTTAAGCTGCAGCGAGCATATTAAAACTTGTTCCACTACTAGAGGGTAGAGCACTTACTTTTCAGTCGCAGTATTTGCTATACATGTGTATACATATACGTTTCAATACCATCGCTTTCATTTTTTTTGAACATGAAACTCTTTTTAGTTCGGGATTAAAAGATACTAATTAACTTCATAATAGAGTTTCACATAGAAATTGGGGAAATGACTTAATTTAGTTTTGGATCAAATTATACCAGTGCATATGCATGTGGGATAGGATGAAAATATTTTAAAAACTTGTCTTCCATATTCGGAACCATATCTCTAACAACATGACCATCACTGTATGTTTAGTCATATGAATGGAAAGATTAACGATTACATTCTAAAGCAAGATGAATATTTAGTTATTATTGAGTTGAAAAAACTTTATTATAATCTTTAAATGGCTCAAAAGAAATTTAAATAATTAACAATATTTCAATTATTATATGTGAGTGGGGGATAATGTTAAACTTGATAGGAGCGTCACGTCATAAAATGTTGTAATTTAAATCACTTATACATATAATAAAACTAGTAGATCACAGAAGTGGAGTTTCCATCTAGTATCACAAATCCAAAATTAATTTTAAACTTCTTTCCGGCCTCGACTAATTTTTTATATTCATGTCTTAACCCGCCATTAACAACAAAATTAACGGCCTTACGAATTGGTAAAAATAAGCTACATGCCCAAACAACTTTTATTCCGTCTTTAGCAACTGAGTGAAGGGCGTGACATAAACATCTAACATAAGAAAAAGTTCTAAAATCCGGTTTTAATAGGCATCTTTAATTTTTTTTCAATTGATACGTTAGCGAGGCGCATTATCAAATGAAATTGAAGTAATCTATTCAAACATTTGTAATCATTAGCGGCGTGAAGTATACTTCGAAATTTGAATATTTATTTATGTTTATGATAGATCTAAAATATATAATTTCTCTTTTGTAAGACCCGATCATGATGATGTGGCATGTTACACGCGTATATCAAATCAAAAGGCGGCGATATCGGCCCAGTGAAGCTTACATTTTTATAAAGACTTAAATTCGCTTAGAATTTTACATAGAAGATCTTTTTTCACTTTTAAAATATTTAAAAGCATAGTTTAAGTAAAAATGGAGCCGAGGATACGTATTGCTCGAGGATTAAACGACATTTTGAATCAAATTTGATGACATGTCCATCTAATGATTAAAGCGGCTAGATTACAAATTTCCATAGTTTGATCACATATGCCAAAATACTAAAAAAGTTTTTGCCGGTTTGGGTATGACCAGTTCTTTGTATACTACTCTATCTTTAGTGATCTTATAACCCGTAAATTAATACAACAAGATGACGTTCCTTTGGCCGTTTGCCATGTTAGAGTATTCTTACAATTTAAACAAGAGATTGCCGTTTGTTTTCCGGTCTCATTGAAAATATTTCCCTAAATCCATGAAGTTTTTTCCTACCGATAGTAGTATCCGTGGCACTAGATTGAGGGATTAATAAAGGTAGTTCATCCGTCACGATTATCATCATCTAAAATTAACAAAATCATTAGACATACTAAGCGGCCCATCGCTGAAAATGATACTTTTTCCAAGGTTACGTTTGATGCCATTAATTGAAGGGAACAAATATCAAAATTTGCCAAAAGTTGATAGATAATGCGGATAAATGGAGCAAGGTAAGATCGTTTGATTCAACGATTATATGAGCTTGAAGCCAAAACTACAGTAATAAATATTGTAATTCTTAAAGAAGTGATTAGCATTTAACTTTGGTATTGCTTAAGAATGATTGTGAGTTGTGAGAAATGAAGGGAAGTGTTGCCCGTTTTGCGGACCTCTTGGTTTTGGAGTTTTTGCAAAATGTAGGATGGTTTATTAAAATTCAAGCGGAGACACTTAGTTTAGATGAAGCCGACACCCGCATTACACTGAGCGATGAATGCAGATTTAATCTAACTTGATACTGATTGATCATGTTCACTGCACGCCGTTGGACTTCAGCGTTAATGTGGCTTGATGCTACATTACGTTTACTTTAAAAGCAGGTATACGTTGTATCAGCATGTCAGCATTAAATGCAGATTATAAATTCAAAGCGGTACATTAAAATGCCTCGAACGAGCAATTTGATAATGCAGACGGGCCGGGCCCCCGGCAATGCTTATAATTGTTAAAGCTGGCAAATATAATTTATCTTGCATATGATAATTAGAAATATTATAAATTGACCAAAATTGAGTTAAATAATATATTAAAGAATATTTGTAGCTATATCAGTAATAAAGATTATGTGTTTTCTTTTAATTTACTTAAACCTGTTACAATTTTAGCAATATTTTGGTACAGTACATATTATTTTTTAAATAATGAAGTCTTACATTATTTAAATATGGAGGTAATATATTGATGCATCCTATGCTTTTTATTCATACATATTATTCAATACTATATATAAAATCATGCTACATCCATATATATTGAGAGGACATTTCAAACAAATAAAACTTTCATCATATAAATTAAAATAACGAATCTGATATTATTACTTTAGCGTAATATCATGAGTATTGTCTTTTAAATAATATCATTATTTAACACAAAACAAACTTTATATATTAATGAATCTTTATATTTTGTTATCCGTTTACTATCTGATATTAATAACTCTCGCTAGCAATACGTAAT